>JANAVB010030818.1:521490-599984 GCA_029216955.1 Iris pallida
TCCTGAGATTCTAAACAAGGTTCCATAATAGAACAGAATTTGAGAAATCAAGATTGTGCTTTTGTCCGTAGTTTTTTGAACACACGAGCAAGGGATATGATGCAACACAAGATCGTGTCGCGACTTCTAGGTAGATCGAATAAGGGTTACGAATGACCTCACTTTCTAAGGGGTGGAGCCTACATAATGGGTTTAGGGACTTATTTCAAATAGTTCAGTTTTTTTGTCCAAATCCGGTGGTATGTATGGATAGGTTTTACTGGGTCTTAATGGGTTCTCTATTTTAGACATCACTCGTTGGTTGGATGAACCTTGGATTTCAAATCTATATTGATTGGACAAGATCCCAAGGATAAGACTATTTCTACTAGGTTAGGGTGACCTGGAATAGGCTTTAACTCAAGTGGTTGAGCTAGTTGCCAGTCAGGTTGGTTAGCTAAGTTTCCAAAGTCCAAAATGCGCCTTCGGTGACTTTTGTGTTTAAGTAGCACCAGAGGCCTCTATCAAGTGGCACGCTAGTCGCGTGTGCATAGTGGGATCGAGTAGATCACCACCACATATTGCGTCGAAGGAATTGACTCAAGGTTGAGGCTCTAGTGGGAGTCAAAAAATATACCGGTATTATGGTAAGGGTTATAGCTAGTCCTTTTTACCTGAAAGTCGTACCATAAAAATAGAGTACAAGGGGACGGGTTTGAGTGGGACATGATATACCTAGATAAAGATGGACTCGTCTAGATCTTACATATAAAATTTGTTGGAAGTTAACCGCTGGTCTCATGCTCCGAATATTAATGACACGGCCGGGGACACAAAATGATCTAAATGGAAAGTGGGAGTCCATGGGGCGTTATCATCCTAATGGAAATTATCCTAACCAATCGGTGATCCCTGTATATCCTAAAAATTTTAGAAGGCCTATAGTCTACCCACCTTAGAAGCTAAGACACGGTTTTAGGAATAATGTGGTTAGAAGGATTTCAAAGTCCGAATATTGAACCTCGATTCTGGTTAGTAAAGAATAAGGCACAGCGTAATGGAATATGGAGATATAAGTCAAGTCAAGGACCATTCCTCAATAAATGGAAATCGAGTGTGTAATATGACATATGGTTGATAAAATAGAATGATCTACCCGTCCATTGTGTACAAGGGTTATCGACATGGTAACCAACTCTAAGGCACATCGTATAAAAAGATTTCTAACAACTGGGTCATGAATTTCTATTTGTGTTAAACATGTCAGACTATTGTCACAAGGGTTCTAGTTAAAGCAAGCTTCAATAAATAATTAGAGGCTCACAACATTTGGTCGCTTGAGAATAGGTAGTCTCCTAGGTTGGCATTTGATCAAGGGAAAGATCCTACTCATTCTTAGACTCTAATGACTGGAAGATCAAGATAGTAAGTTTAGGGACGAAAGGAAGACGAGTAACACAAGTCAAGGTTCCAGTCACAGGACTGGCCGATGGTAGCTACACTTGCGTATACAACTATCATAGCCATGGGGAATACTATGTATTTACCTATCAATTACGATCTTTCGTCTTTTCAATCAGTGAAAGACAAAAACAATGAAGAGTTCAAGAGAGATGTCACCGAATACAATTACGTGATTCAAAGGCGAAGGTATAATTCAAGAGAAATTGTCAAAGCAGTCGCAGATGAGATCCTAGATATCTCTATATCTCATTCCACGTAGTGTAATTAAATAAAGAGCGAACCAAATGAATCATGGTTGATCAGACCGTAATACAATGATTCTGATTAGACAATATGTTAGCGGGCGTTCCCAATAAACATATGTCTCGAATCAAGCTCGATAAAAGAGTAAGCTTACAAAACTAGGCTGTAACAGCAGCATTGGTCAAGAGTCAAATTATAAACATGCGAGATTTTTGAAAAGAGATACAAGAAGTTTGAGTTTTAAGGGAATCAAATCCTTACTTAGTCATCCTACTATCTTCTGATCCTTAAGACCTGGGTCGACTAATGGGTTATAAAACTCTAAATTCTATAGTCTGGATAAACCTATTATTGTCGGTCAATTACCTTGTTAATAGATCACAAGGACCACGGAATGCTAGGTTGGGAGACATGTTACCTAATCTTACAGAATCCTTCACTAGTTTTGGCTCTGGATCTTATGGGATACGCATGGCATTTCTATTCTCTATAGTATCCAAAACTAGTAATCACGTCGGAAGTAATTACACCGGGAATTATGCCTCGTCTGTATACTCTGGCTGTGACAAACCCTTGGATCCGTGATTCAGGTGTGATAAGCTATCAGGTGCTCTACCTTATATTGACACAAGGGTATCTAAGATCTAAAGAGATCAACGAGGACATAGTTTCAGCAATGATCCCTAACCTACAATTCTTCAAAATGGTTTCTATTCTATTGGTTGTGCCTCGCAGTGCGCTACTGGCTGCAGTGAACCCACACTCTCCACTCTCAGGTAATTGGCGACAGTGCACTGCTGTCTAGTCATCACAGTCGTCAAAATTCTCCAACTACATTCCTAAGAACGTCAAAGAGCTGCTAGAGATTTAACTTAGTTGACTATGGTAGAAAGCGTAAACACCTGCCTGTAAGTCTCAATCCTTAAAGTAAAAGGTTGACCGGGAAAAATAACTGACGACAAGGAAAATAAGAACATCCTAACATTTATCTCATATATATATCAAATGGTTGAGGAAAAAACCTTGAATCAATCTACCTCAAGATTCATACAGGGATAACAGAATCAGAAATTATAAACTAACTCCTTACAGCAAAAGAGAATTTAAAAATAGACAATTCTAACTTGTGATATAAGATTTATATCTAATACAGCAAAAAAAAAATTAAACAGTTTATCAAAATTAACGCCTTAATTCTAGGCAAGTCTAATATACCAAGCGAATAGTATATCCACATTGGATCACGTTGTCATATTAAAAGTAATAGTGTGTCTATAAAGATCTGGCAAGCAATCTAAATTTAACAACTTCGTATCTAAATTGTATGGCCTAACAGACAATCTTAACTACCCCACGGTTAATTTGAACAAGAGACTCCTAGTCCTAGTCATTCTCTTAAATCATTTTAATCCTAGTTTGTGAATGAGCATTTCCTGGTCGCAGGCTCGCAATAGTACGACTAACGTACTATTACGAGTTCGTAATCTTTTACGAAAACTGACCTGCATGGGCTACCATAAAAACTTGTCACGACCCGCACCCGCTTTTTCGGATACGAGACGTGTCCAAGCCAGCCTAAACGCTGTTAAGCTCGCAAGAAATAAATGCTCAAAGTATAATATTTGCTGCTCATTCACATTTCTAAATTTATTACAATATTTACATCATTTAAAATTAAAGAAAATACAAGATTTTACAATTAATGAAAATGGTACAACTGTTTTCTATTTCTAGGTTGACCTCAGCATACCCAAGCCTTTCCAATGCTAAGAGTGATCGCGGCTAAACCTGAAAAATATTAGTTTTCAGTCAGGAATGGAACAAGTACACAAATCGACGGCAATGCGAAAACACAATAGAATTAACAAGACATGAAAATAACATATGAGAGATAAAAACTGGAAGATAACTGATGACATAGCACGATAGAGAAGTAAAGAAAAAATAAAAGACGTCTACCTATGTGGTGTGAAATATTATTTTCAACATATGAACGGCTAGAGGATAAATACAGCATACCGCACGTGTCGTGTGCAGCTGCTATCATTCAAGATTAGACAAATGGGATAGTTCTGGGTAGTCCACATGTATACTAAGATATTTTCCCTCCCGACTACTCCGTGTGACGAGCGTGTCAACAAGCAACAAGATATATGTATAGACATGAAATAAAAAGACTACTATGAATCAAAAGCAATCAGGAAGTGCACTTGCCTGAGGTCCTTAGCTAGAGAAACCAATAATACTATACCACTCAATGAGCCACAATCAGTCAACACATGCAGAAGTCTCCAGATGCTGAAATAAATAGTACCAACGTTCTCAAAATAGTCAAATTATCTAGGATTGCCTGTCCTTAAGTCCAATTCTGGACACAGGAGCAAAACGGTAATTTCGAGTAAAAACGATGTCCGTCGTTGGACCCACTTTGCACCGAAAAGCGTGACAGAGTCAATGGTCTCTAAAGTCGTCAAACTATATGTCAACAGGTCTGTTTTTCCGATACGAACCCAACCGTATGCCCAGAGTTGGATTCCGGCGAGCCGTACACAAAATCGCCCGTTGAGTAGAACCGTAGGGCCCGCAAAACGGTGATTTTATCAACTGTCTCAGAATCGGACCAAACTTGGCATACAGGACCAGAAAAATGATACGGTTCTGTTGGCACAAGTTTCGTCTTGATCTGACGAGCGTGCACGATGTAATTGAGAAACTTGCACAGAGGCCGACACGGTGAATTTTGACGGATACGCATCAAATTCGTTGCGCACATGCAGCCAATTTGAATTTCGTCAAATCCCACACGACCATAAAGCCGTTACGCACCTTTCGATGCTTTCGGTTCGCGACCACGTCGCCCGGATTGGCGGGACGCACGTTGGATCGAAAGAATTTCTAGTTTTCAAAACAGTTTTTGCCAAGTTTTTCCTGATTTTCTAATTGACTTTTAACAGAAATTAACCAACTATAAATTAAACAAAAATAGTGTCTCCATCTCGGTTATGTTGTCTACATGGCTGTTCAAGTGGTTTTCCAAGTTTCATAATATTCTGGTCGTAAATCGACCGCCAACTTTGGGTTCCGGGACTGTTTCTAAATTCCAAAAATCGAGGTTTTTCTCGGTTTTGGGACTCGATTTGCGATTTCGCACATCGTGAATTATATGAATCTATTTGAAGGGGATTGAAGACCTATATATCGGGATCATACCAGTTCAAATAGTTCGTGAAATCACTGCACGACGACGGGGATAAACGCACGCGAAGTTGGGCGTTTGGGCTGATGTTGCTGTCGTCCTGCTGCTGCCATTGCTCGCAGTTTGGACGCGCGCGTGTGGCTTCCGACGATCGGCCGCGCGCGATGGTGGCGCTCAGTCGCGCGCGCGCATGGACGGGTGCGCCCAGGTCTGGGTGGCGTCGAGGAATCCTAAGGTTTTGCAAAGTTCTTCTCTCTCTCGCTCTCTCGCATATATACTTGAACGGGGGGTCGGGTCTTACTTGCGGGTATGGGGCTTGCAGCAGGGAATGGGCCGGGTCTGGATGACCTGGGTTGGGCCGGGCTGCCCATTCCTTTTCTTTCTTTCTTTTTCTTTTCTTTTCTTCTTTCTTTCTTAATTAACATAAATGTGTATATATATATATATATATATATATATATATATATATATATATATATATATATATATATATATATATATATATATATATATATTTATATATATATATATATATATATATATATATATATATATATATATATATATATATATATATACAAGTATATATACATATATTTATTTATATATATACACCTACATACATATATTTATATATATACATTTACATATACATATACATATATATAAATTCCTATATATATACATATATATATATATTATATATATATATATATATATATATATATATATATATATATATATATATATATATAATATATATATATATTCACAAAATATATATATATATATATATATATATATATATATATATATATATATATATATATATATATATATATATATATATATATATATATATATATATATTCACAAACGTATGAAACGTAATCAAATATACTCCAAACTCTTATTATATATCTAGAATGACATATACAATATTTATATATACAATATTTATATAAAAAAATAAAAAAATACAATATATACATACACACACACACACACACACACACACACACACACACACACACACACACACACACACACACACACACACACATATATATATATATATATATATATATATATATATATATATATATATATATAAGCGCAAGCCATATAAACAATATTTATTACATAAGTAAACTAAATAATATTTAATATTTATAATAACAGCTAATGGACTAGTGACAAGAATAATGGTTGTACACCCAAAAATCTGTATATTCTAGATCCCAAATTACACAAATCTGTCTAAGGAAAATAGTTATCCTATTTCAAAAATAATATTCAATCAATATCAACAAATCGATATTATATAGATATATAACAATTAATTAGAAAAATAATTTATTGACCAATTAAATTAAGATACGAAGTATACACTCAAAATAAATATCAACACGGATGTCTTAGGACTCACTACAAGCCTACACGGGCTTGGGCTCGGTTCGGGCCCAGTCCGGACTATTTTGGTATAACCGAAATGCCTAAAAGTCAAAATAATAATAAATAACTAATTAAACCATTTATAGGGATTAACTCGCAACTTTGTCTGGTTTTCCTAGTTAGGACACACTTATAGCTGGGTCTCCCCTGGCACGGCTGATACACTAGTCCACGCACGTCGCTATACTACTCGGGCCATAATTTTTAGTCGTCTGGTACTTCAAAACTCAACCCTGGCTAAAATCATCTACCGTGATAATAATTATTTATAAAAATCTAAAAATCCCTATTTAAATCAAATAAATAAATAAAAAATATTTTCGAAAAATTTTGGGAAGGGGAGCTACAATCTTGATAGTCCCGTCACTGGCCACATACTTCATGCACTTATGGAGAGTGGAGGGCACGATCATGTATTCATGAATCCATGGTCATCCCAATAGCATGTTGTAGTTTATATCGGCGTTAATGACATAGCAAGTAACGTCAGTCTAGAGATCGCCTTTTGGCATTTTAGGCAGATTTTGCCTAGGGGCTCACTTTTCCAGCATTGAAACTGTTGATTGTAGTGTTCGACACAGTTAGCCGATGCATTGAGATCCCCAAAGCTTGGAGTAAACTCCAAGGGATAATGCTGAAAGAAGATCCATGGTCGATGTAGATGTGATTAGCCTTAATGGCACCAACGTACCCTATATAATACAGGGGTGTCACGACCCGCGCCCAGTGAAAGGGTATGAGAAGTGAAGTAAGCCCAGCCTACGCTGCAGTGTCGGCAGTAGAACGCTGTCCTGAGTCACAATCTCTAACACAGTCTAGAATAAGCTCCGAATGGATAGTAAATACTAAGTACTCAATCACGACACTAAGGTAGAATAGAATAGAAAATCACAAGAGAGTCACAACATAAATAGAAGTCTAGGTGTAAACCACCAGAATAAATCTCAAGTACAACTCATAAAATCACAAATAGAAAGATAAATAAAGTACTGAGTCACAGCTAGACTATGGGCAAGTCTCAGCGACTGTTGGATCCTCCTGAGGGTCCACGTCGCCAATGTCATCTAAGTCAATGCCATAATAAGTAGGGCAGAAGTCCTCATCATCACCTGTAAAATTTTCAACATGCCCAGTCAGGACGGAACGAGCACATATCTCTCATAACAGTTCATACAGGATTGGACATATATAGCAAGCTATAGAAAACTATACATGAATCGCTATAAAGAAAGTCAACAAGAGAGACTATAAAATGAGATATAATATGATAAATAGAGAAATATAACCTTCTACGTGATTTAGAGCATGAATTGGTTATGTAAACGGTTTGGGTTGCACATGGATACAGCTATGGAGTGCACATGGATACCTACTAGGGATAATGATCACATAACCAACTACACTCTCCCTGCCCCCAATCAATACACAAGGATCAATACATGTTATGTTATTGCATATAGATAACAACTACTTTATACATGGGGCTCATATGGTCATGAGTGTACATGAATAACACATGAGTGCACATGGATAAATATGAATACATGGAGTACATGATGGCCATGATAAAGTACATGAACATGATATACTCGATGTATCCGAGGGGATAACATCACAAGAAAAGATCCATAGGGTACTAATCCGTGTGAACATCGTGTCAGCATCAAGTATACTAGTCTATAACAAGAAGAGAACATATCCAAAGAAGTATAAAAAGATCAGAGAATGTACTCGCCTGGCAAACTGAACTGTTGATGATGAAGTGTCGCTAAACTGGGACAATGTAAACCTAATTAAAGTATACACATGTCACAACCAAGTCTAAAATATCAAAAGAAATAGCTACAATGCAAGACTACATGCTTCTATGTCCATTTTGGTTAAAGTCAACCCTTGGTCAACTCTGGTCAAATCTGGTCAACGCTGGTCAAACCTAGTCAAACCTGGGTCAACTAGTCCGTCTACTAATTTCTAGGTCACACACAAAATTCTAGGTCATTCGGAGTTCGTTTGAGTTGAATTGGATCAAGTTTGACCCAAAGTTGACTTTTGTCAATTTGGTCAACCTGTCGGCCAATTCGACTAAACTAGGCTCAAAATGATAACCAAATCTGTCCTAGGACTCCTATAGTTATATACACAACTACAATCTATTCTAAGAGAGTTATCAAGCATAAATATCTATATACATATAGGCATATATACACACATATGTATTTACAATACAAACAAAACCTTAAGTCTAACAAATGATGGTGTGTGTGTGTCCTGGAGTTTACTGAAATGAGGTAAATCTGAGATTAAAAACAGCGGACACAACCATGGTATATCACAATTAATATACTATTATATACATATATACAATAAGAAACTATATATATATATATATATATATATATATATATATATATATATATATATATATATATATATATATATATATATATATATATATTTTTTTTATATATATATATATATATATATATATATATATATATATATATATATATATATATATATATATATATAATGCTCAAAAGGAAAGATAACCAATGGTTTTTGAAATAGGTTTAGTGAATCCAAATCTGGAATTAAAACCATCTCGACCCATTCTCAACATGTACACATTAGCAATGGATTTCAACAGGATTATATATATATATATATATATATATATATATATATCTATATGTATACATAGCTATATATAGAAAAGTGCAAATACTCATAATTGATAAGAAAATATGAAATAAACCCAAGTGTTGGTTCCCACAAATCCGAAAAATCATATAAGTCCTGAAAACTCAGAATTTGTAAGCTAAGAAGCTGGAAATCAAAATATCGCATAAAAACTCAAAATTCATATTTAAAGAAAAACCCGTTTTCTACCCAACGACCCAAAATGCAAAATACACCAAACGAACCCACGAAACTCGGCATACACGTTGGTTTTGACCCACGTGATACGCTTGTATACTCTCAGATTCCAAATCGTGTCAGTGTCGTGCCCACAGAACGCGTATCGGAATTTACCGATACCGCATGACAACGCGTGCGTTCTCACTCGATTGAGCGCCGCACACACAACAAAAAAGTCCATGCTTGTGCAGGTAGCTGGGGGGTCCTGGGGTAGGTCTAGGACACAGTGACACGCCATTCCAAAGCGACGCACGCAGTCTCCGTACCCGCACGGCCTGCTGCACGCGTGCGCGCCTGCGCGCCCTCGTGCACGCGGTTCCGCTCTCGTGGCTCGCTCGTCGGGCCATGTTGCAACTCGGGGTTCATTCCTCAGGTAGTCTAGGTATAGGTCAATGTGTTCCAGGTCCTGGAATGGATCTTTGCGGCGTCGTGTGCGCACATGAAGTCCGTTTCAGCGACAAAAATAACAGGCTGAATGCACAGTGGCTGAGCGGTGCACGCACAATTTCGCCGCGCTCGCTCAACAAAAAGCTGTAAAATTTTACGAGCATGGGGGCAGAGGTTGGCCCCACGTGCTCAAGAAATTTCACGTAAAAATACGGCCTGTGCATCGAGAAACAATGCGCGGACAGCAAGGCACGCACGGCCTCATGCACGGGATCCGTGCACGTGCGTCCGTTGCCCGAAACGTCGTTGATACGTTGTCAAAACCAAATCTGTCTTCACAAAAGTTTATCTGAATAATATTATCTAAACATCCATGAATACAGAATCGAAAAACATCAACTTTCTATCCTAAGCGGCATTTCGTCGAACACGTGCCGTAAAGGACCGACACGTGTCCGATACCGCCATCAAACGAAGTCAAAATCCCACCAAATTTCGTGGGTAAGTCTAGGGCACCTATATGGATGTAAAAATAAAATAAATTCCAGATTTACAAAGGTATATTAGGTTTTACCTATTGAGTGTCAAAAACTCAATGAACGGGGCTCCTCCGTTGTCGTGTCGGTCGATTTTTCTCCAGTAAAAGCTTCCGCCTCCATGCTAGAAATGATCCAACAGCTCCTCCTCTTCTCTAAGAGTTCAACGGAGTTTGTTTGGAAAGAAACGGACTCCGGATGAAGGAAAAATAGCTTTTGAGAGATGGATCTTTTAGGGTTTCCTTGTGGAGGCTCAAAACTTCACAAATGATGAAAAGGAGGAGGGGTTACTGTTGTTGAGCGGCCAAGACTAGGTCTCTAGGGGTTAGGGTTTCACTTGGGCCAACTCTTTCTCAAGTAGAAATGGGCCCAAGTCAAAAAGCTTAAAGGCCAACATGCAAAAAGGCTAAAATAATCAATAAAAGCCTTAAAAATAATCTAATACCTAAAATAAATTCTAACAATAAAAATAACAATTCTAAGGCATGGTTAGGCCCCTATACATGTCCACTAAGGCTAAACCAGTTCCTAGCACCATCACAAGTCAATATATCTAGAAAATCACAAAAAGGCCAAAATAGCTAAAATGACTGAAATACCCTTCTATGAAAAAGTGGATGCTACAAGTCTACCCCCTTAAAATAATTTTGTCCTCGAAATTAAAGACAAAATGCATGATTAAGAAAGAACAAAATCATAACTCATGACTGGAAAAGATAGAGGTATCGTTCGTGCATCTCATCCTCTCTCTCCCAGGTGGACTCTCCTGGAGAGTGATGCTTCCAAGCTACGCGAACTAAGGGTATCGAATGGTTCCGCAACACCTTCTTCCGTCGGTCCAGAACCTTCACAGGCCGCTCTGGATAACTGACAGTAGGTCCCACCTCAATCTCAGAATGGTCCCGTACATGGCTAGGATCTGCCATATACCGTCTCAACTGCGATACGTGAAATACATTGTGGACTTCCGCTAAGGAAGAAGGCAAGTCCAGTCTATATGATACCTCACCGACCCTTCTGCTGACAACGAAAGGTCTGACATAGCGTGGGCTAAGCTTTTCTCCTCCACCTAATCGAATAGTGCCTCGAGTCAGTGAAATCCTTAAGAATACCATATCTCCAACCTAGCACAAGCATGGTCTCAATTAACTAAAACAATCACATAATCAATAAAATCACAAACAACAAGATTCTAATCCTAAGTCTAAGCTATACCTCAAACTGTAAAGGTCTCTGGTGGCTATCGGCCCAATGCCGCTGTCTGTCCTATGCCACGCGAAGTCGATCCCAGATGAGCTATACCTTCTCGGCTGCGTCTACAACTATCTCAGGTACCAGTAAAGCTCGCTCTCCAACATCATTCCAAGACAAGGGAGTACGACATCTACGCCTGTACAATGCCTCGAATGGTGACAAACTAATACTGGGCTGGTAACTATTGTTGTATGCAAACTCTACCAAGTGCAGGTGATCCTCCCATGATCCTCCAAAATCTAGAACACAAGTCCGCAGCATGTCCTCAAGAGTCTGAATAGTCCTCTCCGACTATCCGTCCGTCTGAGGATGGTACACAGTACTGAATTTGAGCTGAGTGCCCAAACTAGTCTACAAACTCTGCCAGAAATGGGAAGTAAAGCGACTATCCTGATCCGAGACAATGCTCACCGGAACTCCGTGTATCCTGACAATCTGCCGCATATACAACTCCGCTAGCTTCTCAGTAGACGTCCCCACTTTAAATGGCAAAAAGTAGGACGATTAGGTAAACCTGTCCACGATGACCTAAATTGTATCTTTTCCTCCTGATGAACGCGGCAATCCAGAAATAAAATCTATCGTGATGTGCTCCCACTTCTACTCAAGAATGGGCAATGGCTGCAACAGTCCTCCTGGCCTCTGCCTCTCTGCCATAACCTACTGACAGACTAGACACCTGGCTACGAAGCGTGATACCTCCCGCTTTATCCCATACCACCATACATGCTCCTTCAAATCTCTATACATCTTGTTGGCACCTGGATGTATAGTATACTGAGAGCGATGGGCCTCCTGTATAACCTTCTCCCGAAGCTCTCCGCTAGGCACACACACAGTCTGGAACCGTGCCTCAATGGGCCGTCCTCCGCAATGATGAACTCCACATCTGCCAATCCTGCTCGAACCTGCTTTCGGATACTCCGCAGGATAACATCGTCGAACTGAGATGACTTGATCCTCTCCATCAAGTCTGACTGAATCTGAAGGCCCTACATCTGCATCTGGACTCCTGGCACGATCACCTCGATCCCCAAACTCTCCAAATCTCCTAATAGATGACGATCTATCGTCAAGCACATAGCTACCGGATACCTACTCAAGGCATCGGCAACCACTTTTGCCTTTCCTGGATGTATTGTAATGAAATATCGAAGTCCTTCATCAACTTCAACCATCTGCACTGCCTCATATTGAGCTCTTTTTGTTTAAACATATACTTCCAGCTCTTGTGGTCTATGAAGATCTCCACACGCTCTCTGTATAGATAGTGCTTCCACAGCTTCAGAGCAAAGATAACTGCCGCCAACTTCAAATCATGGGTAGGGTAGTTCTTCTTATGCAGACGTAACTGCCTGGATGCATAGACAATCACCTTTCTATGTTGCTGTAAGACACAATCCAAACCCTTCCCTGAGGCGTCACTATAGATAGTGAACCCGCCTGATCCTGATGGCAACGTCAAAATCGGGATTGTCGTCAGTCGCTTCTTCAACTCATCAAAAGCAACCTGACACTCCTCTGACCAGACAAACTCTGCATCCTTCCGGGTCAGCCTAGTCAATGGCTCTGCAATCCGGAGAAATTCTGAACAAACCTCCTGTAGTATCCTGCCAATCCCAGAAAGCTCCTGATCTCTGTGACTGAACTCGATGTTGTCCATGCCTCAACTGCTCTGATCTTCTTCTGGTCGACTGAGATCCTATCTCTGGTCACCACATGATCTAAGAAATCAACTCGATCCAAGAAGAACTCACACTTCGAGAGCTTGTCGTACAGCTACTCCTTCCTGAGAGTCTCCAGAACTACTCTCTAATGCTCCTCATGCTCCTCTGGGGTCTTCGAATACACCAAAATGTCATCAATGAACACTACTACGAACTTGTCCAAGTACTGGTGGAACACCTTATTCATCAAGTTCATGAACACCGTCAGGGCTTTAGTTAACCCAGACGGTATCACCATAAACTCAAACTGGCCAGACCGAGTCCTGAAAGCTGTATTCGGAATATCCTCCTTCATCTTCACCTGATGATACCCTGACCTCAGATCAATCTTAGAAAATACCTTCACTCTGTTGATCGAACAGGTCATCGATCCTCTGTAGCGGGTACTTGTTCTTGATCGTGAGGCTATTGAGTACCCTGTAGTCGATACACATCCTTATCGGCCCATCCTTCTTCGGTACAAAGAGTACTGGCGCACCCCACGGTGAAGAACTCGATCGGATGAAGCCCTTGTCCTGCAACTCATCCACCTGCTTCTTCAGCTCCACAAGCTCACTGTTGTTCACTCTATAGACATGCTGAGATATCGGCTCTGTGCCGGGTATCAAGTCTATAGAGAACTCCACATCCCTTTTCGGAGGTAACCCTGGCAACTCCTCCGAAAACACATCCATAAACTCTGCTATCAGTGGATGTGGCATGCTCTGCTCCTCTGCTGAAGCTCCACAGAAAACTCCGCTGCTCTGCTCTGACTTCCGTCTGGTGAACTCGAACTCTGGCTCTCCTGGCATGCTGAAAAGAACTCTACTCCCGCGGAAATCTATACTGGCATGGTGCCTGCTCAACCAATCCATACCGAGTACAATATCATAGTTCGATAGTATCATCACGAGCAGACTCATATCCAGTTCTCGGCCTCCCAAAACTACTCTCTGATCCTTGCAAACATCACTGACGAGGATAATACCACCCCCAGTCGTGATCTTGTAAGTCCTAGGCAAAAGTTCAGAAGAAAGCTGGTATCTAATGGCAAAAGATACAGACACAAAGCTATGGGAAGCACCCGAAAAAAATAATACAAATGCGAGAAAAGTGTCGATAAGAACAGAACCTGCTATCTGATCGCCTACTGCCTCGGTATCCTCCGCTGCTATGGCGAAAGCTCGCCCCTGCTGGCCTCCTCTAGTCTGCTGCTGGTGCTGAACAAACTTCTGCTGCTGAGTCGGCAAGGGTCCCCTCTGCTGCTCCACTGGAGCCTTGGTTCCTGCTTCCTGTCCCTTACGACCGAAAGCCTCAGGACACTCCCTCAACTGATGCTCCGATGAACAACAGAGTAGGCACTTGCCTAGACACTTCCTACGCTCACTCCACCTGTGCCCTGGCTTCTTACAGAAGTCACAAGTGGTGGCCTACTGCTGTCTCTGTGCCTGTAGACCCTCTCTTTGTTGTGCCTGCTGGAATGGCCTCTACTGCTGGAAGGACCTCTGCTGATGCTGCTGCTGAAAATGGGGCTTCTTGGTCGGTCCTTCGCTGCTACCGGCTGTATTGTAATCACGACCTCTCTTCTGCTTCAGCTCCAGATCATCCTCTGCTGCCATTGCTTCCATCAAAATCTCCTCAAATGTAGCATTCCTGTTGCTCTTGGTTAAGGACTTGACTTCCTTAACCAAACCCTTCCTGAATCTTCTAGCCTTCGCTGTCTCGCTAAGGCCCTCCACAAATCTGCTCAGGCGGCAGAACTCCCCGATGTACTCCTCTACAGTCTGGTTCCCCTGAACCAGGTTCTCAAACTGCGTCTCCAATGCGCCAAGTGCAGTATCAGGAAAGAACTTCTCCTTGAAAGCTTCTTAAAAGCCTCCCAAGTTTGCCCCGTAGTACCAACCCTGGGGTCGGTCTGGTACCAAGAGCGGGCAAAATCCTACATCATGCTGCCTGCTGCTTCTACCTAGAGTCTAGTCGATATCTCTACGAGGCAAAAAATCTCCTCTATGTGTTCGATCCAGTCGTCCGCGTAAAGGATACCCTCTGTACCCTTGAAGTCCCGTGGCCTCATCTTCTGGAACTCCTGAATACCTGGAGTCCTCGGCTTAAGGCTGAATCTTCCCTCCTTGGGGTTGGGCAGCCACCTTCTCCACTGCCACCATCGCCAACTGGTAGGCATTATCAATGCCCTGCCTCATGTCCTCTGCCTAGCGTCGCTGCATCTCCATTATCTGTTGTATGAAAGTGAAACACTGTGTCGCATCAACTGTCCCCTGGGGCGGTGGTGGTAGCATCCCCTGAACTCCTGGGGTAGTCCTCGGAGCTGGTGGAGCAGCACCTCAAAAAGTAGCAGACGGGCCCACCTGAGCTGGAACAAGAGGCACTGTGGTCCCTGGGGCCTGCTGAGTCAGACGGGAAGTAGCAAACCTCTCAGTGGTATCCCTAAGACCAGAGCACTGTGATCGTGTCTCCACCATCCTGAAGACAGATCAAACAAGGAATCATTTACTGAAAAAGAAGCAAAATTATCAAAGGAGGACAGTTGTTTTCAAAAGGAGACAGTTAACAGCAAGAATTGATAACAGTTTTCCTAATGTGATTGAGTACCTTAACTTATATCTTATCTCCTACTGCAGGCTGTAATGATACTCTAGTTCGAGTACCACTACGAATCATACTAGTTGTGATTGGACTGACCTGCATGGGCTACCATTTAAAATGTGTCACGACCCACACCCAGTGAAAGGGCACGAGAAGTGAAGTACGCCTAGCCTACGCCGCAGTGTCGACGGTAGAACGCTGTCCTGAGTCACAATCTCTAACACAGTCTAGAATAAGCTCCGAATGGAGAGTAAATACTAAGTACTCAATCACGACACTAAGATGGAATAGAATAGAAAATCACAAGAGAGTCACAACATAAATTGAAGTCTAGGTGTAAACCACCAGAATAAATCACAAGTACAACTCATAAAGTCTCAAATAGAAAGACAAATAAAGTACTGAGTCATAGCTAGACTATGGGCAAGTCCTCAGCGACTGTTGTATCCTCCTGAGGGTCCACGTCGCCAGTGTCATCTAAGCTAATGCCATAATAAGTAGGGCAAAACTCCTCATCATCACCTGTAAAATTTTCAACATGCCCAATCAGGACGGAATGAGCACATATCTCTCATAACAGTTCATATCAGGATTGGACATATAAAGCAATTTATAGAAAATTATATATGAATTGCTGTAAAGAAAGTCAACAAGAGAGTACTATAAAATGAGATATAATATGATAGATAGAGAAATATAACCTTCTACGTGATTCAGAGCATCAATTGGTTATGTAAACGATTTGGGTTGCACATTGATACAGTTATGGAGTGCACATGGATACCTACTAGGGATAATGATCACATAACCAACTACACTCTCCCTGCCCCCAATCAATACACAAGGATCAATACATGTTATGTTATTGCACATGGATAACAACTACTTTATACATGGGGCTCATATGGTCATGAGTGTACATGAATAACACATGAGTGCACATGGATATATATGAATACATGGAGTACATGATGGCCATGATAAAGTACATGAACATGATATACTCGATGTATCTGAGGGGATAACATCGCATAAAAAGATCTATAGGGTACAAATCCGTGCGAACATCGTGTCAGCATCAAGTATACTAGTCTATAACAAGAGAACATATCAAAAAAGTTTGAAAAGATCAGAAAATGTACTCGCCTGGCAAACTAAACTGCTGATGATGAAGTATAGCTAAACTGGGACAATATAAACCTATTTAAAATATACACATGTGACAACCAAGTCTAAAATATCAAAAGAAATAGCTACCATACATGACTACATGCTTCTAGGTCTATTTTGGTCAAAGTCAACCCTCGGTCAACTCTGGTCAAACCTGGTCAACGCTGGTCACACCTGGTCAAACCTGGGTCAACTAGTCCGTCTACTAATTTCTAGGTCATACACAAAATTTTAGGTCATTCGGAGTTCGTTTGAGTTGAATTGGATCAAGTTTGACCCAAAGTTGACTTTTGTCAATTTGGTCAACTTGTCGGCCAATTCGACTGAACTAGGCTCAAAATGACAACCAAATCTTTCCTAGGACTCCTATAGTTATATACACAACTACAATCTATTCTAAGAGAGTTATCAAGCATAAATATCTATATACATATAGGCATATATACACACATGTGTATTTACAATACAAACAAAACCTTAAGTCTACTAAATGATGGTGTGTGTGTGTGTGTGTGTGTGTCCTGGAGCTTACTGAAATGAGATAAATCTAAGATTAAAAATAGCGAACACAACCATGGTATATCACAATTAATATACTAATATATACATATATACAATAAGAATATATATATATATATATATATATATATATATATATATATATATATATATATATATATATATATATATATATATATATATATATTTATATATTTTTATATATATAAATATATATATATATATATATATATATATATATATATACAAAATGTTCAAAGGGAAAGATAACCAATGGTTTTTGAAATAGGTTTAGTGAATCCAAATCTGGAATTAAAACCATCGCAACCCATTCTCAACATGTATACATTAGCAATGGGTTTCAACGGGGTTTTATATATATATATATATATATATATATATATATGTGTGTGTGTGTGTGTGTGTGTGTGTGTGTGTGTGTGTATACATAGCTATATATAGAAAAGTGCAAATACTCATAATTGATAAGAAAATATGAAATAAACCCAAGTATTGGTTCCCACAAATCCGAAAACTCATATAAGTCCTGAAAACTCAGATTTTGTAAGCTAAGAAGCTGGAAATCAAAATATCGCATAAAAACTCAAAATTCAAATTTAAAGAAAAACACGTTTTCTACCCAACGACCCAAAATAGAAAATACACAAAACGAACCCGCAAAACTCGGCATACACGTTGGTTTCGACCCACGTGATACGCTCGTATACTCTCAGGTTCAAAATCATGTCCGTGTCGTATCCACAGAACACGTATCAGAATTTCCCGATACCGCGTGACAACGCGTGCATTCTCGCTCGATTGAGCGCCGTACACACAACGAAAAAGCCTGTGCTTGTGTACGTAGCTGGGGGGTCCTGGGGTAGGTCTAGGACATGGTGACATGGTGACACACCGCGCCAAAGCGACGCACGTAGCCACCGCACCCGTGCGGCCTGCTGCGCACGCACGCGCGCCCGCGCGCCCTCGTGCACGCGGTTCCGCTCTCGTACCTCGCTCGTCGGGTCACGCCCGACTCGGGGTTCATTCCTAGGGTAGTCTAGGTATAGGTCAACATGTCCCAGGTCCTGGAATGGGTCTTCACTGCGTCGTGTGCACGCACGAAGTCCGTTTCAACGACAAAAATAACAGGCTGAATACACAGTGGCTGAGCGGTGCACGCACGATTTCTCCACGTTCGTTCAATGAAAAGCTGTGAAATTTTACGAGCATGGACGCAGTGGTTGCCCCCACGTGCTCAAGAAATTTCATACAAAAATACGGCCTGTGCATCGAGAAACAATGTACGGACAGCAGGGCACGCACGGCCTCGCGCACGTAATCCGTGAACGTGCGTCTGTTGCCCGAAACGCCGTTGGTACGTTGTGAAAACCAAATCCATCTTCATAAAAGTTTATCAAAATAATATTACCTAAACATCCATGAAGACAGAATCAAAAAATAGGAACTTTCTATCCTGTGAGCACCCTAAATTTCGGGTTGATTTTTTTCATTTTATTTTATTTTCTGATTGATTGGTTTCGATAAATAATTTATTCTGTTATTTTTCCTTAAGTATACTTTTTGTGCCTTTGATATTTGGAGTGTCAGGGATGTTCAACTCTGGAAATCTTCTTTACGAGTTTTGGAGTGGACAGGATTACCTTCATGATGGTATATAGTATCCCACTCAAACTTGTTCCCTTGTACTCTTTTTACTTCGCAGAACTTCGGGTCGATTTAGACCATTTGATCATTAATTATTTTTCCCACTCTTTTCCTTGATCACTATTAGCACGTTACCGTGAGTTTTAATTTGGGAGCGCAAGACCAGTCAGTTTCTTGAAACCAACTCCTCATGCATGATCTACTCGAGACGCTCGTTACCCATGACCTTCGTGTCCCACTCAGACACGTCATTTTGTGCTCTATTTGCTTCACACAACTTTTCTGATACGTGACCCAATTTTATTTCACCCTACGGTGTCACATTTATTTTCCAACTTGATTTGTGGGTACCCTGTCGACCAAAACCTGTCAGCCCCAATTATGGACATGGCCCACATTGAGCCTACTACCCGTCCGACACTTGTGTCCCATTTATTAGAATTTTCATGTGCTACTTATTTACCCATGATCATCAACACCTAATTTTAATTCGATTATTGCATAATGTCCGATTTTGACCCAATCCGGCTCCACCGAGTCCAGCCCAGCTCCATGTTACTCTCCATCATAACACCCTCATATTTTCTTGCCCAAAAATATCAAGTACTCTTCTACCTATTTTTCTATATTTAATAGAAATTTCTATTTATTTAAATCCCGATTGGAATGACCTATTTTAGCTATTTAAATTCTAGCCTTTGGATCCTCCCATTTAATCCCATCCATTAATTCCTTCATGCAACTTTTTCCCCAACCCCCCTATGCATTGGCCAGCCCTAACTCCAAAGTTTCTAAATCTATTTCTCTCTCTCTCTCTCTCTCTCTCTCTCTCTCTCTCTCTCTCTCTTTCTATTATATTCCTACACAACAAACAGCAACATCACCACATCAACAAAAACCAACACACAACAGCAGCACTCCCATGGCCCAACCCGACATCACCTCCCTCTTGGCCGTCGGCCCTCGACCACCCCCGGCCATCACCATCGGCCTCCACCGCAACACCACCATCCTCCTCCTTCTCCTCCAACCACCCGACCACCACTTTAAACCATCATCTCCACCATCAATAAACCACCACCAATACCATACCGAGCCACCACCTCCTCCGTCCAGCACAGTCACCGCGTTTGCCGTGCCTCCCCGTCTCCCTCGCCGCTCACCATGGCCACGCCGCCCCGCGCGCTGCCGCGCGCGCTGGCAGCAGCACAGCGGCAGGAGCGACACCAGGCCGCGCGCGCGATGGCTGCGTTGGCCGCGCCGTCGCCGGCCGTCGCGCCGCCGTGGGCACCCCCCCTCCGACGAACTCCGACGCACAGTTCCCTGACGGCCACCGTCCTCCGGGACGCGCCGTCGAGGCGATTCGTGCGTTTTGCACGAAGTCCCATCGTGACGCGCGCGAAATCAAGTTCATTTTGGCGTTCCGTTGCAGCAACTTCGTGCGTATTTTTCTGAAAATTCGACTGTTGGATCTGCAATTTCTTTGCTCCATCACAATCTCGGTATATCCACCTTCACTCCTGTCAATTTTCGTCCGTTAATTTTATCGTTTGATACATCAAAACCGGCCACCAATTGACCGTTTAAATTATATTAAATTTGGACAGTTTCGCGGGGCCAACTTCGTCAGCTTGTATCTCCTCCACCGTAGCTCCTTTTGGCGTGCTACCAGTTCCTGTGCGAAGCTGGTATAATCCTCTTACTACCCCTCCAGTTTCGTTTCATTGTGAGCTTATTTGATTGGTTGAATTCGACGCCAAAGTTGGCCGTCCGGATTCGTAATTTCCAACTTGTAAAATTCTATTTTTGAACACAGGACTCCAGATTTCATTTCTGACACCACCCTTAGACTCGTGGCATCGTTCTGTCATGTTTTTATATAAAATTTGTTAGATTTGGAGAACGTGGACCCTGGCACGTTTTTCGGTACAAAGTGGATCCCATATTCTGGGTCAACGGAACTTTTTGAGATCGGCTCATCGGAATCTAATTTCGGATATACCGTTGAGTTCGTATCGTCATTCTGGACTCGTTGACATGTAGTTTGCTGAGTTTTGAGAACTTCGGCTCTGGCACGCATTTTCGTGCAAACCGAAATTCCAAGTTCTGGTCAACGGACCAAATTGAGATCGGGTCAACGGAATCCAATTCTAGAGATACCGTTGGGGTTCGTATCGTCATTCTAGTTTCGTGGACATATAATTTATTATATTTTATAGACTTGTTTTCTTGCACATTTTTTGGTGCAAAACGGCTCCGACACGGACACTGTTTTGATCCGAAATTACCTTTTTGCCCTTGTGTCCAAATTGGACCGATGGGTAGGCTATCCTAGCTAATTTGACCATTCTGGACACATTGTCGATGTTTATTTCATCGTCAGAAAATGTTTGTTGATAGTTTCTCTGAGTTTAACTTATTTTATAATCTTTTAATAATTAATTCTTATAATATTCGTATTTCGGGATTAGTACAACGAAACTGAGATCAGTCAATTCCAGTGATCTCATATCGCTGAAATTGACAAGATGGACACGTAGATCACTGTAATAAGATTATCAACTTTACCGTTGATCATCTTATCTTGATTTGCGTGTCGTAAGTTTCGACGTACGAATAACGAAGTACACTTTATATCTTTAATAATTAGACTAGAATTGACCCTGTTTGACTAGAGTTGACCAGTTGACCCAAAGTCAACTGTAAGTCAATACTTGACCTAGTTTGACGAGATTATTGACCGGAGTTGACCTAGAGTTGTTTGACTTAGAAGAACCTAGAATAATATAGATTGCTTGTAGAGTTTCATTTATTACAACTTGAACACCATGTATCCTGTGTTGCTTTAAATATGACTCTGTGGCTTCAGTTGGACCCCTATACCTATCAGCTGTTCAGGGTATCAGGCGAGTACATTCTCTGATCATTTCATATCTTGTTTAGGATTATATTTCCTGCTTTAGATTATCTTACTTGATGCTGACACGTTGGTAACACGGATTAGTACTATATGGATCCATTCATGAGATGTTATCCCTCTCGGGAGCATCAGATACTTTTGTCCGATGTTTTTTACTAACATCACGTATCTTATGCTTCTATTATCATGAATCTTTGGGAATCAGCTAGTGACTCATGTACTCACATGATCACCGAGCCTTCACGAATCAATTCATGAATCACCCTATACGGGTAGTAGTTTAGTCATGAATCTTAACGTAACTTGACTGGATCCTTGTGTATTGATTGGGGTACGGGGGAGTATGAATGGTCATGTGAATAAATATCCAAAGTAGTATAGTCATGAATCACTCTTAGTGTAGTCATGAATCAGTCCTAAGCCATTCACATGTTCGTCTGTACTCTAAATTACTAGCACTGTCTCTTTTATTTATCATAGATATTTACTTACTGTCTCTCTCTTAGATTATACTGTTCTTCAGATCCTGTATTTTATTCTCTAGCATGATTACATTTCCTTTCCTGCTATGACTTGTTGAGATATATTGTGCTCGCTCCAGTCCTGACTGGACCTGTTGATAAATTTTACAGATAGCCTGGAGGTTGCCTGCTAGCCTAGAGGAGACAGTAGAGGTTGTATAGATAGCTAGGGTTTTACTTATAGTTTATTTTCAGTCGTCTTGAGTTGTATTTATGGATTATTGTATTGAGTTCTGAGATGTATTCTGAGTTTGTATCTTAGACACTTAGTCTCTTCTGATCTTCTGTATTTTATTTGAGTTTTATATCTTATCGTACTTCTTCTTCTTTAGTTGTGATTGGGTTTACATTCTGCTATGTCACCCCCATTCGGGGAGTATAAACTGTTTAGTCTTATACTGTTAGATGCATTGAGACCTAAGACAGCGTTCTACCGCCGACACTGCAGCGTAGGCTAGGCGTTGTTACGTTCTCGTACCCTAACAGTGGGTGCGGGTCGTGACATATCCTAAGCGGCATTTCGTCGAACACGTGCCGTAAAGGACCGACACGTGTCCGATACCTCCATCAAACGAAGTCGAAATCCCGCCAAATTTCGTGGGCAAGTCTAGGGCACCTATATGGATGCAAAAATGAAAGAAATTCAAGATTTACAAAGGTAGATTAGGTTTTACCTATTGAGTGTCAAAAACTCAATGAACGGGGCTCCTCGGTTGTCGTGTCGGCTGATTTCCCTCCAGCAAAAGCCTCTTCCTCCATGCTAGAAATGCTCCAGCAGTTCCTCTTCTCCTCGATGAGTACAACGAAATTTATTTGGAAAAAACGGACTCCGGATGAAGGAAAAAGAGCTTTGGAGAGATGGATCTTTTAAAGTTTCCTTGTGGAGGCTCAAAACTTCACAAATAATAAAAAAGGGGAGGGGGTTACTGCTGTTGGGCAGCCAAGACTAGGTCTCTAGGGGTTAGGGTTTCACTTGGGCCAACTCTTTCTCAAGTAGAAATGGGCCCAAGTCAAAAAGCTTAAAAGCCAAGATGCAAAAAGGCTAAAATAATCAATAAAAGGCTTAAAAATAATCTAATGCCTAAAATAAATTCTAAAAATAAAAATAACAATTCTAAGGCATGGTTAGGACCCTATATATGTCCACTAAGGCTAAACCAGTTGCTAGCACCATCACAAATCAACATATCTAGAAAATCACAAAAAGACCAAAATGGCTAAAATGACTGAAATACCCTTCTATGAAAAAGTGGATGCTACAAGGGGTTGGTTTTGCTGATTGCTTTTTAGTAGCATGTCCTGCTGAGTAAAGGTGATGTTAGGGATCACTTCGACCACACTAAGACAATATGGACATTCAGCAGGGTTCTCCTTGGGCAGTTACACCTGAGTGAGAAAGGAGTTAGCATTCTGTAAAGCTTCGCTCAGGGCGTCTCGAGTCTCTTTGGAGAGACAAAGAAGCTCGAAGAGTGATAGTCGAGTCGGAGTGTTGGCCAGCTGCATAATATGTCAAAATTGTAGAGCTTGATTGGCCCTACTGCCGAGTCTTTTCTCAGAGGTTGGTCAAAGCGAACCTCCTTATGCATATGTTTATTTGCAGCAGGCGCTTGAGATGGGCCTGCTTTCGATGCGTCAGGGGCATTAATTGACGAAGGTGTTTCTTTCTCTGGAGCTTGGTTTTCTTCTCGCTGGTGAGCCGAGCGAGTGATAACCATGGTGTCATCATTTGTCGTAGAGATCATGTGACAAGACCTGAACTTCTTTCCCTTGACAGAGTTCGTTGTAGGCATCATCATGTCTGAAATAAGATCAGGATGGATCCACATTACTATTTGACATAACAAAATGTTGAACAAAAATTTTGCTTTATTGAACGTAAAAAGACCAGTGTACAGAAAATGAAGTCCTAAACAGGATATTATAAGTACAAAGGGAAGAGTTTTATGGAAAAGTGTGATGGTGAGGATCGAGAACTGTAGCGGCTACTTTACTCCGTTTACGACCTGATGACGAGTTGAACTTGTTTTGGCTCTCTAACGCCTTTGATGGAACTCTAGGGTTACCGATCAAGAGGATGTCTGGAGTTAAAAAAATTTGGTGATCTTCGTGACCTTGATAGTTCTGGTAGTTGGTGGTTGTTGAAGGAAAACTACTTCTACTTATAGCGAACAGAGCACATATGCTATGTGCATTAGGGTTTTGAGATATGAAGGAATCTGCTGTCATTGCACGGTGTGGGCTTCTGCGGTGTTGACACGTGACTGACATCGAGACTCTCCTCAATTGAGATCTTGGGTGGTTATCAAAATAATCGAAGGAGGAGACACGTGGTGCATACCGATTTGCTTTTTCGGATGCAGCGGAGTAATCTTGGGATTTCATCTCCGATTTGGATTCAAATTGATCCTCGTCTAAGATTTAGATCAATCTGATAAGATATCAATCTGATAAGATATCAATCATGATTCAATCCCAATCCCATCTTTAATAGAGGTTGCTTAAGCAAACCAATTGGGTGGACTTGGCTTCGAAAAAAATTTGCATGTTTGGATGCAGTACTGCTGCGCTTCTAGGGCAACGAGTAGACCGTTCTTCTGGAGACAACGGAGCCTCTATGCTTTCAGGTGACGAGTGGACTTGGCTTCGAAGACGATGAGACTTCTGTTCGTTAGAGCAACGAGAAAGCTGTGTTTCATACAATAAAGTTACTGTGCTGCAGGGCGACGAGTAGGCTTGTGCTTCAAGTTGACGAGGTTACTATGCTTTCAGAGTGACAAGCGGACTTGTGTTGGAGGCAATGGTATCTCCCAAGTCTCTGCAGTAAGGTATTTCTGAACTTCTGGGTCGGAGCAGAATGCTGCGTCGTTGATGTTGATATGGTGTGAATGTATCACCAATCTGCACTTGTTGGCGTAGGCGTGTAGTTGCACCTCTGGATCGAAGACACTGGCTTTAAAGTAAAGAGCAATAAATGTCCACTCTTTAAGGACTCCCTCTTAATTTCTACTGTTACTTAGGGAATTCCAAGGGGGTCTAGAACTTAGTCGAACGAACCTTTTTTAATGAGATTCATCATGCTGAGTCCTAGGTTCTTCTATACGTTAGAGCAATGAGAACGTTGTGTTTCATGCAACAAAGTCACTATGTAGTTGGACGACGAGTAGGCTTATGCTTCAGGTTGACAAGGTTACTGTACTTTCGGAGCGACAGGCGGACTTATGTTGGTGGCAATGGTATCTCCTAAGTCTCTAAAAAAAGTGTTTATGAACTTCTGGGTCAGAACAGAATGTTTACCGTTGATGTTGATTTGTTGTGAACGTATCACCAATCTGTACCTGGGGTTGGCGCAGGCGTGTAGCTGCGCCTCTGGATCGAAGACACTGGCTTTGAAGTAAAGAGCAATAAATGCCCACTCTTTAAGGACTCCCTCTTAATTGCCACTGTTACTTAGGGAATTCCAAGGGGCTAGGACTTAGTCGAATGAACCTTATTTAATGAGATTCATCATGCTGAGTCCAAGGTTCATCCCATTACTGTGAAAATTTCAACCGTCGGCCATGTGGCATGCGTTTTGGACCACCCCACCTTATATGAAGGGAAAGTTTCTTCTGAAGAGTCGTGTCTTCATCTTCTTGTCCTTCGACACCATACGAGACCCAGACTTAGATTCGAGCGGTAGTAGGCCTTGTCTAAGTCAGATTTTGGTTGAGGATTCCTTCGGTTAGAGGAGCTGTACCTTCGTAGAAGAACTATTGAAGAGCTTTAAAACGTACTGGAACACTTTTCATACGGAGTCCGAACCTGGGTGATGTCTCAGAGGTCTTGGAAGTCCTGACGACTAGCTCGTGGCCTGGTTGCCAGCGTAAAGCGTCGCAGGTTGCACTTTTGTTAGGCTGAAAGAGCCTGAGAAGCTGATGCCCTTTTGAAAAGGGCCTTCCTACTGTGCTGTGGCCTGAGCTCTCGGTGGGCCAATAGCGACTTTTGAAAGTGTTGTGCGTCTGGAGGAGGAAGTTGTGGTGGACACTTTGATGGAGACTATATTCACATCTTCTATCCGCTCTGCCTCTCTCCATGACGATCACACTATGAAGATTAACCATGGCTTAGATCCATAGGAGTTTTTAATTCAGCACATGTAACCACAAAGTCTTTTATAACTGATCCTTGTAATTACGTCTTTATGAATTCTTTTATGTAATCATGTCGAATTTGTAGTAGACCCTTGTAGCCATGATTAATGAAAGGAAATTTCGAGCTTTTCATCTATCTGTGACTTTTGCCTTTGCTATTTGGCGTACTTGACCACATGTGCTTATGTGATGCTGGTCTCATAACGAGGACACTAACCTGTGCCATGCAACCTCTGAACCATTGTGAATAGGGGTAGCGGGAGCACCCACCTGTGCCTTGTACTACGTTAAGATTTTTTATGCTTCTGTAATTACTTCGCCTCGTGACATCATAAATGGGATAAAGCCTTGGCTGTTGTCACGGGCTAGTGGAAGATTGACTACTTCCATCGTCGCTTTTGGGATAGGGACGATGCCGTCTTGAGCCTATGATATCGGAAAGCTTTCGAACTAAAGACCACGTTGGCGGTAACAGTCTTCTTCTCATAGTCGAGTGAGATGACTTTAGCGTCGATGAGTCTCTAGATTTGTCTTTTCAATACGTAACAATCATGTGTCGAATGGTGGACATACTGGTGGTAGTGGCAGTATTTTGGATTGTCTACCTTTTCCAATTCAAGGGGACGCTTAAGCGGCGAGAGCTGAAGTTTTCCACTCTTTTCCAACATATGAAGAGCTCTAGTGTGTCTTTGTCGTTGAAAGAGTAGGTCTTATTCGGCCTCTGCGTTTCGGTCGGCTTCGGGTTCGCTGATGTCGAACCTTTGGAAATGTTGATGGTTTTGGCTTGCTTCCCTTTCCCGTCATTGTTGTCGGATGAGCTTTCCTTTATCTTTGAGGGGGGAAGTTTAGTCCCAGCAATTGTGTATCCTGTACTTTTCTTTGAGCTACATCTGCCTTTGTGATAAAAATCATCCACTCTATGCATGGAGCACTGTGCCACAACTTGATCGCAGGAAGCATGTTCCTGTGGCAGGAGTCCATAAGCATAAGCTCAGGTATACCAGAAGGTAACCTCAATGCGGTGTGGCGAAAGCGTTTAATGTATTCGTGTACTGACTCTTTCTCCTTCTGAACGATGTCCATGAGAGTCGACATCGTCATGTCCATTCGTCCTTCATAGAATCATTTGAGGAATAGGTTCTTCAAGTCTTCAAAGGATGCAATGCAGTTATTCGGAAGGCTACAAAACCATTCGTAGGCTACCCCCTGTAAGATCCTACGAATATATTGGTGAGGAGGGCATCATCCTTTCGCAGATGCCCCAATACTGAGCCAAAGCATCTCAAGTATCGGCAGGAAGACTCCTTTGCATCGTTCGGCATGAGCGTCTGCGGATTATATTTGGAAGGATAGATCATATTATCCCATTCAGCAGGATATGGCTGCCAAATCTCTATCTTTTGGAGTGTCGTTCGCTTTTTTCTGGCGTCATAGCAAGCGTACAATTCTTTCATGGCCTGTTGCATTTTATTCAACACTGTAGGCCCGGTTGTTGATGGAGTAGATGATGCTAGCGCTGCTTGGCTCGCGATGGGAAGCACATTGGACCCACCGTTAGTCGCTGGGTCTGGAGCAGGAGTGGAGCCAGAGGGGGTCAATCTCTCTTTGATCTCCAGAACAACAGAAGCTAAGGACTTCATAGTAATGTTCAACGTGTTTAGGCTCTCCTTGAGAACCTCTATACATTTCTGCTGACTAGAGCCTTCGCTATTATTCGCGATGTTGTCACCTTAGGCCATAAATACTGATACCATGTACGGGTGAGTAGAATGGACATAAGATCCTTTCTTCTCCGGTTATGAGGGCTGAGTCCTATTGTCTTGAGGATAGATCGGCAGGTTGCAATCATTCTCTGACTCATTGTAATTGCTTTTCTTCGCTTTTGGCTACCTGCGCCTGCGGAGGTATCTGTGTCAAACAATCCTTCGTTGGATTGGAATGTGGGATTGTCATGAATTATGAAGGATTGGCCACCCCTAGCATCTGGCGTGGCATGTTTTTGCGGCAAGGAGCTAGACTTGGCGCACGTGTGTTAGAACACACCTGTGTTGGGTAGTTTCGTCTTGTTACTTCCAAGCCGCTTCTTGGGCTTGTTGGCGAGATAGGAGGGTTTTCGGACAGCTGCTTGAGAGATGGAGAACCCTGCGTCACGTTGCAAGGAGCAACACGGAGTTTCTCTTTTTTCTTGCTCGACGACCCCCGGTCAAGTCCCTGATGTATAGCCGCCATTGGTTGCATCCTTTGGAAGACGGACTGTCTACGCGGTGGCGATGTGGCTGCCTAGTGACAGCAACAGTTGATGGTGATCTGGGTGAAAGTATGCCTTGGTTTAGGCATACCTTGCACCGCAGGCTCCTCTCCTGCTTTACGTTTGTAGGAAAGCGTTGGGTCTTCATTCCTGCACTCCCATTGCATGTACAAGGAAGCTGCACGCAGGTGTGAGGATACGGAGATAGCTTCTCTCTTCTTAGTTCCTTCGTGCGGGACATGCTTAGGTCCTAATCAAAAAGTTGCTGATGAGGTAGACTCCTTCCATGCTTACAGGAATAATATTTGCGTGAGTCTTTGTACCCCTTGGCTCGAGTTGTGTATATGAGTGCTCGAGTGACAGCGGAGTTCAACCGATCGAGGCGTTGAGGCACTCGGACCAGTTTTGTATAGCTTTCCATTGGCTGTGCGCGTGACTATCAATGTGGGCCTTTGGTCGGCTATTTACATAGAACATTGGTTGCATAAGGTGTATGCTGCCTTAGATTTCTTCCTACTACCCCAGAGGGTACGTAGTATTCAGAATCCAATATAGTGGTTGGCATAGCACTTTGGTCGCATAGGGTACGTGCTGCCTTGGATCTCTTTAAGTTACTTCCAAAAGGTGCGTAATATTCATAGTCCAATGTCTCCTTACACGATGGATAGGCAATTCTGTCAAAGGCAGATCTTCTTGTCGGCACCGCTCCCTCCATAAGCGGTTGAGCTTCTGTGCTTCTTTCGAAGTTGTGCCTTCGTTAGGGCCGTCACGGGAGAGCCGTACTCTTTGTTGTGCTTTTCTGGAGTGGGAATCGAGTGAAGTGGCTTGGCACCAGTAGCCGAAGTCTTCTTCTGGGCTTTCGTCGATCACGGGTTTCTGGAGCGCAGTACCCTCTATGGTGCTGCTCGTCGCGGCCTCCTTCGGCACCCAGGTGCGTCGAGTCTTCTTCAATTTTATGAACCGCTTCGAAGGACTCGACTTCTTCTCAGAAAGGAGATCTTGAAAAGCTTGTTGGTCGAAACGTACGACCAACGTATTCTGGAAAGATCCCAGCAAGTTGTTGTTAGATTGTGCCACTACCTTCTTGTTGGAGGAGAAGGAAGTCCCCAGCAGAGTTGCCATCTTGTTTTCCATGACAAAAGGTTATACGAACTTTTTGTATTTTAAACATAAAAAGAGTACAATTGATTCCTAAATAGGAGATCTAAGTACAACATTTCTGGAAAAGTGTGGTGGTGGAGATCGAGCACTGCAGCGGCTCCTTTACTCCGTTGATGATCTGACGATGAGTTGAACTTGTTTTGGCTTTTTGGTGCTGGTGATTGAAACTCCAGGGTTACCAATCAAGAGGATGCCGAAGTTGAAGATTTTGAAGCCTCTTTATCGAAGAAAAATTTCTTCTAATTATAGGAGAGCACATATGCGATGTGTATAAAGATTGTACAGATACGCTGCACGGGGAGATATGAAAGATTCTTGAGGCGGTCACGGTGAGGGCTACTGCTAAGGTGACATGTGGCAAGCACGGGAATTCTTTTCTATCGAGATCTTTGGGAAGTTATCAATATAACTGAATAAACGACACGTAGCGTGTACTTATTTGTTGATTGGATGAACCTGAGCAGATTCTGTTCCTATTCTTGAAGTTGGATTTTGTCTTATCTTAGAGGGCCAATGGTGTAAATAAAGCAGTTGGATATGGCTCTCGTCCATAAGAACAAACTTCGTACTTATCTATAGTTTAAACAAACCGATAAGATGTTGCTTTTATTAAAAAAATCAAACTTTGTCTTATCTTAAGAGCAGCGGTTTAAACAAATTGATAGGGTAGTATCTTAAAAAGATACACACACCCATCTGGCTATGTGGAACCATCACTTTATAGGGCTGCGTCGCTATGCGAGGTGCGCTTCTGAAGAAGCTTTAATGTCACTGCACTTCTGGGCGACGAGTGGGCTAGTGCTTCAGGCGATGGAGTTACTGTGCTTTAGGGCGACAAGTAGACTTATGCTTTGAGGCAACGGAGTCACTATGCTTCTGGATGACGAGTAGACTTGTGCTTTAGGCGACGGAGTCACTATGCTTTAAGACGACGAATAGACTTATGCTTTAGGCAACGGTGTCACCAAAGTATCAGATGATGGGGGCCGTTTGAATGGCCCGAGCTTCTAGTTACAACGGGGGCTCTATGCTTCTGAGTTAAAGCGAGGGCACAGAGATTTCTGGGATTGAAGGTTCTGTACTTTTTTGAAGTGATGTGAGGGCTCTATATGAAGAAGTGAGCTATCTAAGCATCTGGGTCGAAGCGGGACACAGGTACTTGGAGTCAAAGGAGCTAGTTCCTGTCGAAGTCTTTTTTAAGAGCATTTAATGACTGCTCTTCTTGCTCGGTCATCCTTCTCTTTAACTTTTGCCATTATTTAGTGGAATTCGAGAAGTTAGTGGCCTAGGACTCAGTGGAATGAACCTATTAATGAAGTTCGTTGCGCTGAGTTCTAGGTTCATCCCATTAATTTGGACATCTTTGACCGACCTCCACATGGCGTGTTGGTTGGACCACACTCACCCTATATAAAGGGGAGTCTTTCTGAAGAGCCGTCTTCCTCTCTTAGCATTCCAAACGCTATGCTCGATCCTGACTTAGCTAAGAACGGTCATTGGCCTTGCATAAGTCGGTTGATGGTTATGGATCCCCTAGTTCAGAGAAGTTGTGCCTTTGTAGAATAACTGCTGCTGAGTTTCGATATGCACTTGAGCATTTGCATAAGGAGTTCGAACCTGAACAACGTCTTGGAGGTCTTCGAGATCCAAGCTTTCGGATTTGGATTGTTTGTTTATCCAAAGAGCCACAGGTTGTGCTCTGCCATGCTCAATGGTGGTGGCATGGCCTGTGCTGTGGACTGAGTTTTCGCTCGGGCCAATAGTCGTTTCAGGACGTGACTCGCTCTAACAGCGCTGTGCATCTGGGGGGTTGTGCATCTGTGAAGATTAACCCCTTGTATGGCGCTTGTGAAGATTAACCCTCTTGTAGATCTTTAGATGCCTTAGTTCTTTTTATGATAAATCTGTAATACATCCTTATAGGCAAAGCTCTTTTCTTGTAATCATGATTAATCTATAATAGATCCTTCTAGGCATGATTTAATAAAGAGCTTTTTATGAACTGTCATTTTTGATCTTCTGTCTACTGTAGAAGCATAAAAAAGCGCAGGGTGACACAAGGCACAGGTGGTTACCCGCGCTATCCACCCATCTTCACAAAGGTGCAGATGACGAACGGCGCAGGTTGGTACTCTCGCTACCAACCCAGCTTCACAAAAGCGCAGGCGGTCAAGCACGCCAACAAAAAAGACACTCACAAAAAATAGAGAAAAAGTTCAAGGAAAATTCTTTTTATTAAATCATGGCTACAAGAGTCTACTATAGATTCGTCACGATTATATAAACAAAGACTTCCTAATTACAAGGATATGTTACAAAGTACTTGTGATTACATATGCTGAACTAAAAACTCCTATGGATCTCCGCTGGGGTTCATTTTCACAGTGTAATCGTCAAAAGAGAAGAGATTGTGGATAGAAGATGTGAATCCAGTCGCCATCAAAGTCTGTCACCACAGCAACCCCCTCTCAGGTGCACAGCTCTTCCTGAAGCAGCTATTGGCCCGAGCGAGAACTCAGTCCACAGTACGACAAGAGGCCCTTTTCAAAAGCGCATCAGCTTTTGGGGCTCTTCCAGCATAACAGAAGCGCGCAGCCGCCAATGAGCAGTACAGAGCACAACCTACGGCGCTTCATATTGGCAACCAGACCAAACTCGGTTGTCAGGACCTCCAAGATGTCGTTCAGGTTCGAACTCCCCATGAGAAGCATTCCAGCACATCCCGAAGCTCATCAGCAGTTCTTCTACGAAGGCACAACTCCTTTGAATGAAGGGATCCTCAACCAAAATCTGACTTAGGCAAGGCCAACAGCCACTCAAAGCTAAATCTGGATCCAGCATGGAGTTAAAGGACAAAAAAAGGAAGACGTAACTCTTCGAAAGAAACTCCCCCTTTATATAGGGTAGGAGTGGTCCAAGAAATAGGCCACGGGGCCGTCGATCAAAATTTCTACATTAATGGGATGAACCTAAGACTCAGCACAATGAACCTCATTAAATGGGTTCATTTGACTAAGTCTTAGACCATTAAAAGACCCTTTGAAATTCCCCAAGTAATGACGGCAATTAAGAGGGAGTCGTTCCTTAAAGAGTTGTCATTAATTGCTCTTAAAGAAGACTTCAAAGACAACTTCTTCAAACCAGAAGCGCAGCTACAATCCTGTGCCAACAGGTGGCACAGAATGGTGATGACTTCACTTCATCCCAGCTCCAACGGTGCATACCTCTGCTTCGACCCAGAAGCTCAACCCCTTTCATCGAAGACTTGGGAAACACAATTGCATCGAACACAAGTTCGTCTGCCACTCCAAAAGCACAGTAACCTCGTTAGCCTGAAGCATAGCCTACTCGTCGTCCTAAAGCATAGTGACTTTACTACTCGAAACACAGCCTATTCGTCGCTCAAATGCACTGAGGTTCCGTCGTCTTCAAAACATAATCAACTCGTCGCCTGAAAGCGCAGATGCTCCATTGTCCCAGGAGAACAGTCTACTCGTCGCACCAGAAGCGCATCAGCGCTAAGACCTCGCTAGAGGTGCAGGTTGCATGGTCCCACCCAATTGGTTTGTTTAAACCATCACTCTCAAAGACAGGATAGAGGTTGATCATATTGATAAGTACAAATATCTTATCAATTGGTTTAAAACTCAGATAAGGACGAAATTTGCTTTTTTGATAAAGGTCATATCAAGATGGTTTGTTTAAACTGATCGCCTCCTGAACATCAAACAGAATCCTACTTTGGGATGAAATCCAAGATCTACTCGGCTTCATGTAAACAGAGGATTCCCAGCAATAGCCACGCCCCACATGTGTCCTCCTTCGGTTATTTTGAAAACCACTCGAGATCTCGATAGAGGAGAATCTCGAGGTCCGCCACGTGTCAGCTCAGCAGATGTCACGACCCGCAACTGCTTTTTGGATACGAGACGTGTCCAAGTCCAGCCTACGCCGCGGTATCGACGGTAGTACACTGTCTAGCCGGCAATAAATAAAGTGCTCAAAAATACTAACTGCTCATTCACAACAACTAAATCAACTTTACAAAATATAGAAGTTTTACATTTGAAGAAGAATGTAAGCTTTTATATTTATAGGAAACTACCACACAACTAACTAGTCTTCTATGGTTTAGCCTTCGAGTCTCCATCTCCCCCTCGTATGGTCCATAGCGCAAGAGTAGGCACGTCAACCTCACCTATAACAACGATCCAGTCAGGAAAGGAGCAGAGTACAACCATATTGCAATTAATGTTGTTAGTCCAAAATAAGTTAGAACAAGTGAGAAACAATGATGACAAAGAGTATATAAAGAACTAGTATTAGCCAGGTATGAACGATCAAAATATGAACTAGCAAAATGTAACTAGCAAGATGGGATCTAACAAGATATAAACTGGCAAGATGTAAACTAGCAGGATATGAACTGACAAGATAATGGACTAGATAAAGAAAAAATAGAAACTACTATGTGTGTAAAATACCTTTTAATACATGAATGGCTGGACTAATATTGCACGTCATACGATGGCTATCATTCAGTAATTGGTACGGTTAACTCATATGTGGGTGTGTATGACTTAGCTATCATTCGGTAACAGTAATTAGGTTTGTTCACGTACTTACTGAGTATTTCCCCTCCCGACTCTCTAACAATCAATAACGGTCAATGATACACTAAGAAGGATATGATAACTACCGTGTCACAATCGTGTCTTAATGGAATATCAAGCAATGACTCAACGGGATATCAAACAAGAAAACTATAGAGTAAACATTATAATAAAATAAAACATAAATGCAATACTGTACTTGCCTAAGTCCTTGCCCAAACCGTAGCCACAAGTAGAGGATGAGGGAAATGCCGATCTAGAAGAACCTATAACACATATCGCACCACGAATCGTGCACGAAAACCACAAATCAATTCTAATGTTCTAGTTCTAAATAGTGGCTAGTTGGGTTACTAATCTAATAATAATTAATTCTGGAATAATTCACTTAAAAACTTAATTTAACCTAATAATAATCAGAATATAATCTAAACATGCAAGTTTGGCCATCAAAAGTCATGTTTCCAATTTTGGAAACCATGACACGCAAATCGAGGCGTGCAATTGACTATTTAGTCAAACGCTGTGAACTCTAAATTTTGAAAGTGCACCTTGGTAGATTTCAGTGCCACGAGTGCGCTGGAATTAACCGTGCCGTAAAATCACGTTTTGGTCAAAAGATACCGCCGTTATGGCTAATCGTGACCAAAATAATGATCAACCGATGAATTTTAAGTTCAACAGAATAAATAAAGTATTAGATGAATGAAATAATTTCTATAAAAGTTATACGTCGTAGAGCTCTATGTTAGCTGTCCAAAACTTCAAACGGTACGTGATTTCGATTTCTGATTCTCCCGAAATCTCGAAAACACCGAAACATATCAAATTTCGGACAACCGACACTCTAAGAATTTTCTAAAAATTTAGGAATAATATCTACGAAAATAAATTACATATTCAGAAAATTTACCTTGATACAAATCCAAAAAAAAATGGCGCATAAAAAGCACGTCGGAGTTGGCAGGAATCGCTTCGGGAAGTCGTAAACCCTAGATGAGTTCTCCCACAAAAGGCGGCTGAAATTTAATTAGGGTGGACGAATATAATAATATATATATGAGAGAGAGAGGCGGTATCTGACAGGTTTGAGCACCGACAGTTGGGCCAGGGTACGACTGACTGTGTAATATTTTAGAAAAATAGGTTTTTAATAACCAGAAATAAATTTTTAATCAGTTTTTAATCAAATAACTCAAAATAAATATATAAAAATATCAGAAAAATCTATAAAAATTTTAGAAAATATAAAATAACATATAGAACCCTAGAAACATATTTGGGGTCAATATTTGCACATAGACTTGCACAGTAAATTCTAAAAGTCTTAGAAAATAGGTTTTTCCTATATTTAATTATCTAAAAATTTCAGAAAATACAGAAAATATATTTAACCTAATAGAGCCTAAAGAAAAATAATGGGGCTCAAAATAGTCAGAAATGGCCTCAAAATAAATTATGAAAATCATTCATAAATATAAATCTTCATAGAATAAATATTTAAAATATATAAAAATGTCTAAAAATTATAATAAAATATAATATAGCTACAAAATGCATATAGACCCTATCTAGAGATCATGTGACCACAAGATGGTCATAACTCACCAACAAGCTTTGGCATGACTCCCAATGACCATAAAATTAATCATAAACAATAAAATTAAAAAAATAAAAATTTGGGAAGTGGGCTTACAAATCTACCCACCTTAGAAAATTTTTGTCCTCGAAATTTCAAAATATACAAATAGGCACAACCAAGAATATCATCAAAATATGACATGCCCAATCGATATGAATAAGCACGATAAAGAATATAATCAAGAAAATAATGTGACGAATGATCGAAATTGATCAGGCGTATAGAATCGAAATCTAAGTACGTATTAGAAATATAGTGGAAGAAAATCAAAATAGGTTTAAAAGATGATGATTGGAAAATAGAAAAATATGAGAGAAATAAAGAACTAGTAGTTGTAGAGAAGGTGGTAACAAGAAATAAGACATTAAATAAATTTTAAAAAAATTTAATAGTCGTATGCCAATAAAGGATATAGTCGCTATGATATTCGAAAATCATAAGTATATCCGAAGTCATTTAACCGAGAATCTATGCCTCGCCAGTGTACATCTGGCTGCCGTGAACCTTGATTTCATGACTCATGTATAATATGTTATCGAACACTTTATCAACTCTACCCAATATTGGCACAATAAATCAAAAGATCAATAATACAACTAGGATATAGTTTTAGTAATATTCGACAACCTACGCATACTTAAAATTATTTTAACTTAGGAGTCATGCCACGCCAGTGTGCTGCTGACTGCAGTGAACCCGCAGTCTCCATAATTTAAATAAATGGGGACAGTACACATCTACTTTACCATTGTATGTCACCGAAAATTGTTTCAACTATATCCATAAGAATTTCAAAGGAACTTCAATAAATTCAAATAAGTCGATCATGATAAGAAAATATAAGTATCTGTCTTTGAGTAAAAGTATCAGTTTTAAAAACAAAACGATCACAAAATGAACGAAGATGACTTGAAATAATATATAGATAATTAAACCAAGATTAGGAATTGAAAATAAAATGATCGCAAAATAGTTTTGAAAATAAAATAAGGTTTAGAGAAGGCATAAGATAAAATGGCACAAATGACCTAAATTAGGAATTGAATTCTATGAAGTCCTAACTTACCAAACGTATATTCTACCCACCTTGGATCCTACCAATATGTCAAAACAAAATAACATATTCTCTTAGAAAAAAAATCTTCGATTTATCCATACCGAGACTTCAATAAATCATTAGCTAAATCACATGGCCTATTTAACAACCTTAACTATCCAAGGGTCAAATTGAATAAGGGACTCCTAGTCCTATTCATTCTCATAAAATCAAATCAAACCTAATTGTGAATGAGCATCCTAGTCGCAGGCTTGCAGTAGTACGACTAACTTAAGTACTACCACATATTCGTAATCTTTTGCAAAAACTGACCTGCATGGGCCACCATAAAAACATGTCACGACCCGTAACCGCTTTTTGGATACGAGACGTGTCCAAGCCCAGCCTACACCGCGGTATCGACGGTAGTACACTGTCTAGCCCGCAATAAATAAAGTGCTCATAAATACTAACTGCTCATTCACAACAACTAAATCAACTTTACAAAATATAGAAGTTTTACATTTGAAGAAGAATGTAAGCTTTTACATTTATAAAAAACTACCACACAACTAACTAGTCTTCTATGGTTTAGCCTTCGAGTCTCCATCTCCCCATCGTATGGCCCATAGCGCAAGAGTAGGCACGTCAACCTCACCTATAACAACGATCCAGTCAGGAAAGGAGCAGAGTACAACCATATTGCAATTAATATTGTTAGTCCAAAAGAAGTTAGAACAAGCAAGAAACAATGATGACAAAGAGTATATAAAGAACTAGTATTAGCCAGGTATGAACGATCAAAATATGAACTAGCAAAATGTAACTAGCAAGATGGGATCTAACAAGATATAAACTGGCAAGATGTAAACTAGCAGGATATGAACTGACAAGATAATGGACTAGATAAAGAAAAAATAGAAACTACTATGTGTGTAAAATACCTTTTAATACATGAATGGCTGGGCTAATATTGCACGTCATACGATGGCTATCATTCAGTAATTGGTACGGCTAACTCATATGTGGGTGTGTATGACTTAGCTATCATTCGTTAACGGTAATTAGGTTTGTTCACGTACTTACTGAGTATTTCCCCTTCCGACTCTCTAACAATCAATAACGGTCAATGATACACTAAGAAGGATACGATAACTACAGTGTCACAATCGTGTCTTAATGGAATATCAAGCAATGACTCAACGGGATATCAAACAAGAAAACTATAGAGTAAACATTATAATGAACTAAAACATAAATGCAATACTGTACTTGCCTGAGTCCTTGCCTAAACCGTAGCCACAAGTAAAGGATGAGGGAAATGCCGATCTAGAAGTTGTCAACCTATAACACATATCGCACCACGAATCGTGCACGAAAACCACAAATCAATTCTAATGTTCTAGTTCTAAATAGTGGCTAGTTGGATTACTAATCTAATAATAATTAATTCTGGAATAATTCACTTAAAAAGTTAATTTAACCTAATAATAATCTGAATATAATCTAAACCTGCAAGTTTGGCCATCAAAAGTCAAGTTTCCAATTTTGGAAACCATGGCACGCAAATCGAGGCATATCATTAACTATTTAGTCAAACGCTGTAAACTCTAAATTTTGAAAGTGCACCTTGGTAGATTTCAATGCCACGAGTGCGATGGAATTAGCCGTGCCACAAAATCATGTTTTGGTCAAAAGATATCACCGTTATGGCTAATCGTGACCAAAACGGTGATCAACCGATGAATTCTAGAGTTCAACAGAATAAATAAAATACTAGATGAATGAAATAATTTCCAAAAAAATTTTATGTCGTAGAGCTCTGTGTTAGCTTTCCGAAACTTCAAATGGTTCATGATTTTGATTTATGGTTCTCCCGAAATTTCAAAAATACCGAAACGTGTCAAATTTCGGACAACCGACACTCTACGAATTTTCCAGAAATTTAGGAATAATATCTACGAAAATAAATTATATATTCAGAAAGCTTACCTCAATACGAATCCAAAAAAAAAATAGCGTGTGAAAAGCACGTCGGAGTTGGCAGGAATCGCTTTGGGAAGTTGGAAACCCTAGATGAGTTCTCCCACAAAAGGCAGCTAAAATTTAATTAGGATGGACGAATATAATAATATATAGGAGAGAGAGAGAGGCGGTGGCTGACAGGTTTGAGCGCCGACAGGTGGGCCAGGGTACGGCTGACTGTGTAATATTTTAGGAAAATAGGTTTTTAATTACCAGAAATGAATTTTTAATCAGTTTTTAATCAAATAACTCAAAATAAATATGTAAAAATATCTGAAAAATCTATAAAAATTCCAGAAAATATAAAATAACATATAGAACCATAGGAAAATATTTGGGGTCAATATTTGCTCATATGCTTGCGCAGTAAATTCTAGAAGTCTTAGAAAATAGGTTTTTCCTATATTTAATTATCTAAAAATTCCAGAAAAATTGTAGAAAAATACAGAAAATATATTTAACCTAATAGAGCCTAGAGAAAAATAATGGGTCTCAAAATAGTCACAAATAGCCTCAAAATAAATTATGAAAGTCATTCATAAATATAAATCATAATAGAATAAATATTTAAAAATATATAAAAATGTCTAAAAATTATAATAAAATATAATATAGTTACAGAATGCATATAGACCCTATCTAGAGATCATGTGACCACAATATGGTCATAACTCACCAACAAGCTTTGGCATGACTCCCAATGACCATAAAATTAATCATAAACAAATAAAATTAAAAAAATTAAAAATTTTGGAAGTGGGCTTACAGCAGAAGTCCGTACCGTACAATTACAGCGATTCTTTCATATCTTAAATTCGAGTGCACATCTCATACGTGCCCCCTTTCGCCTTTAAAAAGGAGTTTTTTCTTCAATAAGAAGAGGAGGACACACATAGAGAGAAAAGAAGCCGAAGGCAAAAGGCAGAGCTTCGAAGTCTTCAACTCCGGCATCCTCTTGATCGGTAACACTAGAGTTCCATCAAAGGTACCAGAAAGCCAAAGCAAGTCCAACTCGTCGTCAGATCGTCAAAGGAGTAAAGGAGCCGCTGCAGTGGTCGATCTGCACCGTCACACTTTTCCAGAATTCTTGTACATAGATTTCCTCGCATAGGAATTGATTGTACCTTTTTTCAAGTTCAATAAACAAAAAGTTCGTATAACCTTTTGTGATGACGAACATCTGCGCTTTTGGATATCTACACTTTTATAAAGCTTTGTATAGTGAGAACAATACCTGCGCTTTTGATATGATTGCGTATTTTCATGCTTCTATAACTACGTAATCCTATCAAGCAAGAATTCCTCTATCGTCCGAGTAAAAATTTCTATCGCAGAAGAATGCCACTCCTACCTAATCACTCCCTCTAGTATAGGTGTCTATCTCCATTCTTCTCATCTTTAGATAATCACTCACTGAAATATTCTATTCATCTTACTCCGATCATATAATATAATGGAAATAGTTCATCAAGCACAAATGTTCGTCTTTCCAAAACACTAAAAGATGAGAATCCAGTATAAGGAGTTCAAGTGAGGTATGTTCGATTACAAAAATGAGGTTCAAGGAAGATAGTAGAAGTCAAAAGAATTTCAATAGCAATTATGGATTGAGATCCTAATATATTATCCTATCGTGGGCTCGTTCTGTAAAGTTACGTAACCAAAATGATATCCTCTGACCTACATGGGTCACCACAAAAATATCTTAAGCTCCAGTTCCAAAATATGTAGGAACTTAGAATGAGAAACCTATTTGCTAATACGATCTAGAATAAGTACCCAATTTAATTGACTTACTCCAGATGTACTACGCTGCAAAGGTAAACTAAACCTACTCAATCTCACTATGTCTAAATCCACAGTAATGAATAGACTCAAGAATAAATAATATATGTGTCATGGTCTGCAGCCTACTAACGTATATGTTTGAATAGACCCAAGGAACATTTTGGGTCTATAAAACTAAGCTAATAAGCAGAAAGCAAGTAAAATACAAAATCACGAAAGATACCTAAATAGTAAATAGCAACAACATCAAGATCATCGAACTAACATTGCACAAATCAACTATCTGGAAAGATCACCAAGTCCTCAGAGGGACGTAATAAGATACAAAATAAATAATACCATATAAGATATGAATAAATAACAGATAAATAATGGGTCTCTAACTATCCATGTGTATCCAAATCGAAGACGACTTTGGTATGCATGGGTAGGTCAAAGGTATAAAGCATAATATCTACTAGAGGCTTCTATATTACTAGCATACCTCTCGATTGTACCAGATGCATAGTCAGTGCCCGCTGTCAGATATATCCTCTAGCAATACACCCATAACCGGGAATCAATAAACCATAACCGGGCAACACTGAGGCTAAATGAATGCAAGTGTGTCCCTGTCTACTAATAGTCTTCCTCTCCCATGGACTTGCACAAGTTATATCCATGACTCGAACAATCCATATCTCTATGCAAGTCGCTAACTAGACTCAAACTAATTACTATATGTACCGACACACGAATCGCTCACACTGATGATCAGTCATGTGCGTAAGCCCGTGCTAACATAATGTATCTCACTCACAGTATCGTGTATAAAAATATGGAAAGGCATATAAGTTATTGAGAATAACTTTACACTTTTTGGGAACGTCATCTATATACTAAGCCATACACGTGCACACGAATATCGATGACAACAACGATGGCACTCAAGTCATACTTAGACGCACAATACTAGAAAAATACACTAACAACTCAAGAATAATGTTATGAAATTAAACATAGGGGTACATTTTAGGGTTGGTTTGGTGGAGGTTTGATCAATAAAATTCAAGGAAACAAGGGTTAGAAAAGGACAAACCTGCTGTTCGAATTTTTGGAGTTGGCTGAAGTTAATGCTCTGGTTTGTGTCTCCACTAACCAAACAAAGGGATGTGGATCCTTGGGGGCTTACTAGGGTTGAAGAAGGATGTATTATGGTTGCAATTGAGGTGGTAGCTCGACGAACGGAGGTCAAAAAGGGTGGTTTTGATCGGATGGATAAAGAGGTGTCGACAGATTGGTGAGGCTGAAGATATTTCGATTTTGAGGGTTTACAAGGTGGGTGGCATCTTGGTTTTAGGGAGATATATGTAAGGTTTGAGGGTTAAGAGGATTAGGGTTTGATAGGGTATAGATTTGGTAGGGTTTGGTACGGTCTAATTCATTGAATACATGTAGGTGCATCTCAAAAGATTGAGTGTGTTTCTATAATTGGAAAGTGAATAGTGGATGGTCCTATTGTTGATTTAAATCAATAATGGCTGCTCATTAATCGATAAAAAGATCCTATTAGGCTAGGGCAACGTAGAATAGACTCTACGAAAGCTTGTTGGACTAGTTTTAGTCCAGTATAATTATTCCAGTTGAAATAGACTCTGAAAGTCTATTAAATGGGTTTTGTGTGCCATTTGAATATAATTAGAACATGGGAACTCAATTGAGTGGGTCATTATTGAAGTGTGTGTAGAAGGCTCAAAATAGATCAAAATCGTATATTAGGTCGAACGACTTGGGTCGAGGTGGAGTACTGAAACTAAATTGGAAAGAACAACAATATTACGGTAGATGGTAAAAATGGCATTATTGACCTGAAAGTTGAAAAAAATAGAGTACAAGGGCACATGTTTGAGTGGGACATGATATGCCTAAATGAATGTAGACTCGTCTAGATCATAGATATAAAATTGGTTTCGAGAATAGCATTTCTTGTGCTCCTAAAATCAAGCTACAGAAAAGGGTATTTAATGATCAAAAATAATATTAGAAAAATATCTGTTAATAAATAATTTAAATAAAATTCAAAAAATAAATCCTAGAAATTTTAGGAGGCTTACAGGGACACCCTGCCTGATTCCCCTGGAGCTCATGAAAAATCCTTCCGGTTGTCCCCGTACCATATGTCAAATCTCATGCAAAGCATAATGTGGCAAAAAAAATCTTAATTCATCTACGCTTTTCTCATGTCAAATTTGAGGCACATTTTATTACCCTTTTGCTTGTTGAAATCCCTAACCATTTCATGGGCTAACAAGCAGTTCTCAAAGATTGACCTACCCTTAATAAAGGTAGTTAGATTTGGCGAAATAAGTTCCTGTATAATCGGCCTCATCCGAGTACACATCAGGTGGGTGATGATCTTGGAAACAAAATTGCAACATGCTATAGGCATGTAGCCACCTATGGAGTTAGCCACCTTAACCTTGGGAATTAACACCACAAAAGTATGATTAAATTCTTGAGCAGTTTACCCGACTCAAAGAATTCTCTGAATGCTGTCAAGATATCGAATTTGATAAGATATTAGTGCTTTTTGAGGAAGTCTGCTCTAAACCCATCCGAACTTAGGGATTTATTCAGGTCTGCCTTCTTGACAAACTAGTTTTTTTAAACTCTAACTTGGGGAAACTAAATGGTTAAAAGGATTGATTATAGAGTTCCTAGAAGAATCAGATCGCTTTATCTCCAATACCATTTGCATTAGTAATAAGCATCCCACTCGGATCAAAAAGACTATGGATGACATTCCTGTGTTGCCTAGCTTTCACCGTAGCATGAAAGAACTTAGTGCACCTATCACCATCTTTCAGCCAGTTGTATTTAGCCCGTTGTCGAACATAAACCTCATCCAGGAATCACTCCGAAGGCAGCAAGTCCAGAAGAGCAGTTTTCTCCTCATCAAGGACAAAGTTGAGGGGGTCCAAATGAACCCTCTCTAGTGTTGTTGATGAAGATGATCTCCCTCCACAGCCTCAAGCGCTGCATCCGGTCATTATGCCCATAGACCGCCCCGACCACTATTTGAAGACCTCCCTAATTGGTAAATTTCATGGAAATCATTTTAGTCCGAACATTAAATCATATTCTCCTGCCAAACCCAGGTATCCTACATGACCCAGATACGGGTCATATCTCCATTGTTTATATTGTGAAATTGGTCCCAGTGAAGTAGGGTTCTCCTTTTGATCTTTGGAAATAGACTTTTTTTAGACTCCAAAATATTGATAATAGAGCTCTTCGACTTCTTGACATCATCCATAGCTTCCCTCCACCTACCAATAGAGTTAACTCGCCTCATATTCCAAGTGAAGATCATCATAAAGATGATTGTTGATTCCCTTATTGACACGTGAACTCTCCCTTAGGGGAGTAGAGAGTCCATCCTTACGGGCCATCGTAGTTTTACCATCCCCATCTTGCTTTCAACTTTGGCTTGCAACATAGGGTTGGGCACGACCAGAGGCTTTTAGGGGATCCTGCGTTTGGTGTCTCAACACTACCAGGGCTATTAGATTATTAGGTTTTGTTGTTTCATCGCGCTTGGCGCGCTTACTTGTCTAGGCTTCGACATGTTACGCCTGATACATCAATACAAGTCCTTTTGCTATATATATATATATATATATATATATATACCAACCCCAGATTTATTCATGTATAAGGCACAAAATGCCAAAGTTTATACAAGTAAGCGACAAACCGAAAATACAACAAAACAAAAGGAGCCAGGGGCTTAACCCTGCGCTCAGCCCCAAAATAATCAGTTGAACAAGGAGTGCCAGAAACCCCCTCTGACGTGCTTGTAGTATCTGCTGACTTTGTGAATCTATCTGAGGACCTCTTTGATTAGTTGGTTGGTATTATATTGTCGGCTCTCGTATCTGAATTTGTTACGATTCTTCCAAATAACCCATATGATGGCAGCTGCAATGAACTGGTGTCCATGCAAGACGATGCCCCAGGAAGCTAGAAGATCATTGAAGCCCCCAACAGCTTGGTCCTGTCTGCATCTACTAGAGAAGGTAATCCACTTCTGTACTGTCGGATCTCCTGAATACAGAATGTAATCTGCTATCTCCGACTGTTATACCGAACACCAATGACACGCTGATGCGAAGCTGAACCCAATGTTGGTGAGTGCATCATCAGTGGGGAGCTTCTTGCGAAATGCTCTCCAAATTCGAAAAGACCATTTTTTAGGAATGCAAGATTGCCAGAAAGGTCCTGTAAGGGAGGATAGCTCTCCGATGCCGCGAACGACTCTCTTTGTCGAGGCAAGAGAGAAAGCGCCATCGGACGAGGGGGACCACCTCAGTGCGTCAGGATCCATTTTGACCTTTAATCCGGTACGCTCCGAGTGGTAAAATCCCCGCTCTACCGGAATCTCGTTGTCGCACACGACGCTGAGAGAATGACCCTGACTTAGCTCTGCCCAGAGCAACGATGAATAGCAGCAATAGTACAAAGGAGACGAGAAATTTAGAGAGATTCGAGACGAATATTTTTTGTGTGTTTTGAAGAAGGAGATAGGATCAGTATATATAGGTTGTTGGGTAATTACACCAACGGACAGAAATTAAAGAGGATTTAATTCGGGTGTTTAAGAAACAATTATGTTAAACGTTGTAAAACGTTTACAGCACATGGTTCATTGAATCTGGACGGATATCAAGATCCAACCATTACAGAATTTAAAAGGAATAGTAACAGTCAGAAAAATTAATAGGAGCAAAAAGGATTTTTGGATCTCAGCCCGAACCCGAAGAATGAATTGGATCGGCATTCGGCGCCCGCAGATGTGGGCACGTGCCCGCACCCGTTACGCGAACCGAACCGAACCAAACCGAGCGGCGGTGGCGCGCGTGTGTGGCCCATGGAGCTCCCACACACAACTTTTAATGAAGCAATAGAGGGAGTAGTAATATATACACACTTATTCCATTTGTCCAGCCGATGTGGGACTAAAAATGTTGGGTTGAGCATTTGCTCATATCTGAGCTTTAGCTAACAACTTCTACCATATGATGTATACATGAGAAGATATATGGTTGCATGTTCGATTAAAAACCAACCAATGTGCACAAATATATCTAACTTGTACAGAGATATAGTCATGAGCATGACAAAAGTTCCATTCAAATACTTCACATGTCGAAATAATACCCATGCATAGCATGTATCGTGGATGGTCTCCGTAATTCCTAATATCCTCCAGGTTGACTTCAGCGGGCCGAAATAATACCCATGCATAAGATGTATCATGTATAGTCTCCGTAATTCCTAGTATCTGCCAGGTTGACTTTAGCAACTCAAGAGTTTCTTCCACTTCCTAGAATTTTAAAGCAATGTAAGATATACGCCACTTCAAAAATATGTTCAGTTATAGTTCTTGGAAGAAGAAGAAAAAGAAAAAGGTCCCAAACATGCACATGTTCAAAGTTAATTAATACCTCGGTAAGCTTTCATTCGTCCAAGATGTCAGACACACAGCAAAGAATTTTCTCATCGAGTCGGACATTAAGCAGATAACCATCAGCCCAATGACACACTTCACCAGTTAGATCACCACGAGCTGGCCTCTCAGCAAGTGAAATAGCAATATCTCTTGGTGATCTGAAGGCATTCTATATGTTGGACTTTACCAGCAGCAGACGAAAGAGAATGCCAAAATATTAACAAGATACATGATTAATTACCTCAGCAAACACTGAAAGGATTTTAGGAAGATATTGATTGTTAGGACCCAGAAGCTCTTTCGACCTATGAGACACAATAAAGTATAGTTCACTATTTTATATATGTTTGTACGTCACAAAGGTATATAAAGTGACTGCTAATAGCATAAGGCTTCATCACATAAATGTTGGACATACATAACCTGGTTTACCTTTCTACCATTAAACAAAGTTGTTCATGAACAAATTTTGCTTCAATCATGTCATTTTTTATTGGCAGGCAGCTTAACCAAGAAGGAATAACCTGCCAGAAAATCATTAAAAAAAAGGAGCATCAGGAAAGTTGACAACAGATACAGCTTGCTATAAAATGCACTATTAGGTTGAGGACTTCTAAACAATGTTTCAACAGTTTACTAATTAAAATAAGCAATGGAATTTCCAATTAATAATAAGGTGGCTTACGAAAGAAAAAGGACTTACCTGATGATACTTGGTTCAGTTGAGAGAGAGGGAGCATTATTTAAGCAGGTCTTAATTATTTGTAAATTTATGTAGCTAATATATGCCATCTTACACCAAATCATGCATCATGATATATCAAAATATTGACTCTCATGATACTTTCACCAACAAAAAACGAACCTTAAAATAGGAATTGTTCATATGGTAGTCAAGCTGAAAAGAACTGAGCAGTAGCAATACTATCAGGGTAAAATAATCATATTTTCCCAGAGCAGAAACAACATTGTCATATGCCATTACATTGTCCGCATGCAGTGCCTATAGTTTTTTAATCACATTATTTAACTTAGACAAAGCCTCTGTAAAGTGCAAGAAGCAGAATTATTAGTAAATAGTAGAAAATGACTTAATGTGTATAATATCACAATGGAAAATTCTAATACAATTACCTCCAATAAGAGGTTGAAAGACAAAACCACCAAACTTAGCACATGCACCTATACTATATACAGCAGCCTGAAAGCAAAATAATAAGTTATTAAGAATACTGGGGTGGCGATGTGTGTGTGAGGTGTGTTGTTTACACATGGAACAACTATCTAAGTGAGAGAAAATAGCGGTTGTCAGTGGGTATGTGTGTGTGTGTGTGTGTGTGTGTGTGTCAACAGGGGTACAAGAGACAGACAAGTAAAAATTGACCTGGCTGACATATGCATTTCCATCATTACATGCCTCTAATAGGAAAGGAATATAGGTATCATAGTATCTGTAAAAGATATACAAAGGAATACGGAAAAGCATATTCAAAAAATTCAATATTCTGTAATTAAATATATCCTAGAAATTGATTGAGAGCTGCTTCCCGATATTGTTCTGCAATATCATCAAAAATACAAATGGAAATCCTCCTCTCCTCAGTCGTTTTGTCCTTCCCCTATATATAATAGATCATAGATTAGAAACAAACCCAAAATAATACATGATTATATGCTATGATGCAAAAAGGATTAAATATATAATCCTCTACAAGTGTTTCAACTTCAAGGAGACTAGTTTCACTTTGATAATTTTTCGACAGGATACCCTTATGAACCAATGAACACAAAATATTACCCCACCTCCGAATTATGGGAAAAATAATTTTCTTAAAATGGGAAAACAAACTTTCTGATCTTCAAAACAGTGGCATTAGGCATGGCTACAAGGGCATAATTTATACCAATATGTAAAAAATTAAAACTATTTTTTCTGTTTTTCATTAATGGAAAGTTTAAACTTCACTTGTCTTTTCTTAAATATTAGATAGAATAGATAGAACCAATATTTATAAGCTAGAATTTAACATAGAATAAGATTGCAATAGAAAGCAAACTCATAATAACCAACTTGAGATTGTAGCACAAGGAAAGAATTAGATGTCTATTTATGTCAACAAATGTCAACCTATACAAATATGAGGTAACTAGTATTAGCCATATACAAACCATTAATAAACAACAAATCTTGATAAAGCAGACATATCGATTGAAGAGGAAGACATCTAGATCAGTTAACTTAGATATCTAATAATAACAAAAAAGTAGAGATACTAACAAATGGATTTTTTTCATTGTACAACTAAACTAGATCAAAAAAATATTTTACTGAGGTATCCTTCCAAGAATGCATAATTGTTGTAAAAATAAGGTATATTAGTTAAAGAGAATCACAATTTGAGATAAACACATACATGTCCGAGATATTTGATGCACTGTTGTTGAAGATTGCTTCTTAAGCACTTCTTAAGGTTTACTTCTCTGCCAATTCCTACACCAACCTTCATTTTGGCTAAATACACAAGGGTAACTACCAAGTACAAACCAGCTTCCTATTGTGAAAAGATCAATGCACTATAGATACTTACCAGTAGAAGAATAGTTTTGTTCTCTCACCATCAAACCAGACACATAGTATAAGTGCAAATTGTGCACATACCGGTATTGTGGGTCTATCTATAGAAAAAAACACAAAAAATGCATCGACCCATCAGAAAGATCTCGTTTAACAAATATAGAGAATATATGTCTAGTGTAATTGATACTGAACAAATAGTAGAGTGCAGATCACATACCACTTCGGGCCAATATTGTAGTGCTAGCTTTTGAGCCTTTTCGTCTTTGGACAAAACTTTGCCAACTTAAAGGAGGAAATAATTCAACAGATTGATTGTAGATAGAAATCACTATGATCAAAATCAAAGGTAAAATTTGTTTAGAACAATATATCAAGAACTACCTTGGTTGCCCTTGTTCGAGTTATAGCCCAACGAGAAATTGTCATCTCTAATTTCTCGACATCAAAGAACGATAAGATAATACTATGCTTCAAAGAAGCAAAATCCAATGCCGTTCATCCTAGCACAACGTGTACAAACCAATTAGAACCCTTTATGAAATATAAATTTTCACTACCTAGTGCTCAAATTGGATTACAATTAAGTTGATTGATGTTGTGGCACAGCGAAAATAAACCCAAGAACCTCAGAAAAAAATTCACAACCACAAAGACAATGATTTACGTGGTTCGGCCAAGATGCCTACTTCCACAAATGAGGGTGATTTAGTTCCACTATGAAGCAGAAAAGGAATTACAATAGCTCTCAACACTTCTCTCCTTACACTCAAGAACTCAATCTCTATCACAAAGATAGAAGAAAAAACTCTCTCAAATTTTGTATTGAACTTCTTCAACAACTTTAGCTCTCTTGTGTTGAACTTATTCCATAACTTGAGTACAATGAGATGTATAAAGGAGCACCCGTAGACCCCTTTATATAGCATAAAAAAATACAATCCTATGTAGGATTACCACATATAATCAAGTCCAATCTTATATAGGACTACCATAGATGTAGGATTACCACATATATGGTCAAATCCAATCTTATATAGGATTACCATATATATGGTCAAAAAAGGTCATGGGCCTATTTTTGGACATATTTCTTCATATCTCTACCTCGGCAAAATTTTGCCACAAAATTGAGACGACACTTCTCCACTGTACATTTTTACCAAATCAACCACTCGTCAAGGGCGCTCAAAAAATTGGTAGGACCTGGAGCAAGTCCAAGCAATATTGGAACTTAGCTCTAGTAACAACCTTAGTCAACATATCAGCGGGGTTGTCCTTGGTATGCACCTTTTCAAGTGCAATATCACCGTCTTCTACAACATCTCGTATGAAGTGGTAGCAAACATCAATATGCTTGGTCCTTACATGATGGACTTGATTCTTTGCTAAGTAGATAGCACTCATACTATCATAATGCACATCAACTACATCCTGCTTCAACCCCAAGTTATTAATTAAATCACGAAGCCATAAGCCTTCTTTCACTGCCTCTGTTACTGCCATATACTCTGCTTCCGTAGTCGATAGTGCAACCGTAGCCTGCAACATAGACCTCCAACTGACTGGTGCACCATGTAAAACAAATACGTATCCAGTAGTTGACCTGCGCCTATCCAAATCACCAGTATAGTCTGAATCCACATATCCACTGACTTGACTAAAGCCTCCATTAAAATGTAATCCTACATCAGTAGTGTCCTTCAAGTACCTGAATATCCACTTCATAGCCTCCCAGTGCTTCTTTCCCGAATTAGCCATAAAGCGACTAACCACACTTATGACTTGTGCAATGTTTGGTCGAGTGCACACCATAGCATACATTAAGCTGCCAACTGCACTCGCATAAGGAACTCGAGCCATGGGCCCCTTCACCTCATCTGTAGTAGGGGATAACTTGGTCGAGAGCCTAAAGTGGCCAGCTAAGGGAGTAGAAACAATCTTTGCATCTTCCATACCAAAACGAGCAATGATCTTCTCAATGTACGACTTCTGAGGCAAAGATAATTTTTGTTTCTTCCCCTCCCTTTTAATCTCCATCTCCAAAATTTTCTTGGCTCCACCCAAGTCTTTCATCTCAAACTCAGAGCTAAGTTGATATTTCAGTTTATCTATCTCTACCATGCTTTTTGAGACAATAAGCATATCATCCATATAAAAGCAATAGATAGATATAGTCTCTACTACGAAGTCTATGAAAGTAAACACAACAATCATACTTACTTCGGGTAAAATAGTGCCGTGTCATGAAGGTGTCAAACCGCTTGTACCACTATCGAGGTGACTGCTTCAACCCGTACAACGATTTTTCAACAAACACACATGATTTTCCTTACCAACCACCTTGAAGCCCTCCGGTTGATGCATATAAATTTTTTCATCAACATCGCCATGCAAAAATGTTGTCTTCACATCGAGTTGCTCTAACTCGAGATCATGATGAGCTACCAAGCTCAACAATACACGAATAGAAGTATGCTTGACCACCGGAGAAAAGATCTCATTGTAGTCCACTCCCTCCTTCTGTGCAAAGCCCTTTGCCACTAATCTTACCTTGAACCGAGTGCCACCTGACTCTAGAGAATCTTCCTTCTTTTAGTACACCCACTTGTAGCCTATAGCCTTCTTACCTTTGGACAATGGAACCAGATCCCATGTACAATTTTTGTGGAGAGACTCAACCTCTTTCTGCATAGCCACTATCCAGTTCTCGCTGCTAGTATCTTTGACCGCCTGTCCCAATGTGATAGGCTCGTCATCCTCTATGGGTAGCATATGCCACCATATTTAGTTGTCCATAATGGTTTACCGGTTTCTCAAATCCATACATATGTACTAGCTTGACTGATCTCCTTGGCCTAGTGGTGGCCAAAGAATCTTGCTGCTAGTGCTGCTCATCCTTTGGTTGTCGCTCTTGTGGGGCTTGATGAACATCTTCAGAAACTTTTACCTCATATGATGCATCCTTAAACGACTCAATCTCAATTATTTGAGATTTGCTAGATACACCACCATCATGATCGGACTCACTCTTCTTGTTCGAAGCCAATACTGAAGACTCGTCGAATGTGACATCCATGCTGATTAAGAACTTCTTATCCTCCAAGCAGTACAGACGGTAGCCCTTCACTCCTTGTGCATATCCCAAGAATATTGCTTTCTTGGCTCTCGGATCCGACTTACCCTCATTGACATGATAGTAAGCTTTGCATCCAAACACGTACAAAGTGCTGTAATCTGTTGGTTTGTTGGTCATTACCTCATATGGAGTCTTACAATCTATAGCCGGAGTTGGTAATCCATTAATCAAGTACCGCACCATGTGTATAGCATCTGTCCACCATTCCTTGCCTAAACCGACATTGGAGAGCATACATCTTGCTTTCTCAAGCAAGGTTCGATTCATCCTCTCTGCCAACCCATTCTGCTGCGGTGTGTTCCTAACAGTCCAATGTCGAACGATACCTTCTTGAGCACAGAAATCTTTGAAATGTCCATAGGTATATTCAGTACCATTAGCAGACCTCATCGTCTTTACCTTTTTGCCTGTTATGTTCTCCATAGTCGCTTTCCACTGCTTGAACTTTTCGAAGACTTCATCTTTGGTTTTGATGAAAAACAGCCAAACCTAATGTGTATAATCATCAATAAAGTGATATAGTACCTTGCTTCATTCTTGGAAGGAATTTTGCTAGGTTCCCATACATCTGTCTGCACATAGTCGAGAATACCTCTTGTCTTCTACTTGCTTGTACTAAAGGTTATCCTGTGCTGCTTGTCATAAACGCAATGCTCACAGAAATCCATACTTGGCTTCTTCAAGTTTTTCAGTAATCCTTGCTTGCTCAGTAAGGACAGGCCTTTCTCGCTCATATGTCCAAGCCGCATATGCCAAAGACGTGTTCTTTCAGACAAATCAGATGTACTGACTGCTAAAGTTCCAGTCACAGTGCTTCCTAATAAGATATAAAGGTTACCCTGTCGGTGACCTTTCATCACCACCAAAGAAACATGAATGACCCGCAAGACTCCACCCTCGGCGCCGAACTTGTTACCATTCGAGTCAAGCGTACCAAGGGAAATAAGATTTTTCTTGAGGTCGGGAACATGTCTGACATCAGTCAAAGTTGCACAATTCCATCATACATTTTTACCTTGATAGATCCAATTCCAACAGTTTGACATGAATTGTTGTTGCCCATCAACACAGAACCACCATCTGTCGCCCTGTAGGGAGAAAACCACTCCCTCTTTGGACACATACGGTATGAGCATCCAGAATCGAGAATCCAATGGTCACTCATGTTGTCATGTGCCATCGAAAAACAGACTCCGTCACTATCAGCTTCTGAAGCACAGTTTGCTTCATCACCTTCTCTCTCTATCTTATTCTCCTTTTTCTTGTTCTTCTTCTTTGGGTGAGTACACTTATTTGCATAATGTCCTTTCTTATTGCAGTTGAAGCACTTCACCTTCTCAATAGGTATTTTGGACTTGGATCTTGACCTTCTGCTAAAAGATGTTTTATTGTTTGTCATTTCTCTTACCGTCAAACCTTGGGCTTTGCCTCTATCGTTTCTACCATTAGATGCCAAACTCGGCACCTCATTAGACAATAAGGCACTCATAGCTTCTTCTACAAAAATTGAGTCCTTTCCGTATAATAACGTTTGAATAAGATTCTCATAAGAATCGGGCAAAGAAAATAACAGGATTAGCGCCAAACGACCATCTTCTTCATGTATGTCAACATCCTTCAAGTCGGAAATAATTCGATTGAATTCTAAAATATGATCCCGAATTGACGTACCTTCCTCTATCACTAGTCTGTAGAGCGACTTTAACCTATAAAGTCGGTTGGTGAGATTCTTCGTCATGTAGAGTGATTCCAACTTCAACCAGAGCCCAGTGGCGGTGGTTTCGTCCTTTACAGTGTACACGACATCCGTTTCCAAACACGGGCAAATAGCGACACATGCTTCGAGATCCATATCGTCCCAATCATCATCGGTCATGTCAGCGGGCTTCTTGGATTTTCTCCGTAAAGCCTTGTGAAGCTTTTGAGATATGAGAACGTCATTCATCTGGCTTTTCCAAAATCCAAAATCGTTCTTCCCATTGAACTTCTCAATTTCATACTTCCCGATCGTGCTTGACGGAGCCATATCAATAATCTACCCAATTAATCTTCTCTAAGAACTTTATCGGACACCTTTCTTCAATTGACAATCACTACCTAATCTTCAGTACATATGATACACAACAAATACATGTTAAGCCTCAATAGTGACATAATACTTCTTTTTCTCAACATTAAAAATCCCTCATGTATTTTTAGACAATATTACCTCCAAGATGTAGCAGGTCGAAAGGCTCCACAAAATGAAGAGAGACATCCCAGGAGTCAGGACTGTGGTTCTGTAACACCCAATTTTCTAAATGACGGTTATTTTGAACTTTTAAAATTATAATTATTATTATTGATATTTATTTCATATTATGATTTTTGATGATTTTTAATCAATTTAAAACTATTTTAAGTCATGACTAGGAATATGAGTTAGTTATCTTAGAGTTGACCCAATAGTCCAGAGTTTGACCAAAACCCTAAAGTTGACTAATAGTTGACCAATTACCCTTGCTAGCCTAAGTCTGACCAGTTGACCAAGATAGCCTTGTTGTTGACCTAGTTGACTAGATGTTGACTTGGTTTGACCAAGAGTTGACCAAGTTTGACTTTGACCTAGATTGGCTTAGAAATTATGTAGATTATATCGTAAACTTTATTTACCTTAATGTAAACACATTATAACCCATATTGCTCTATTTAGGACATTGTGACTCTGGTGCAGACATCTGATACTACATTGCTCTTTTCAGAGTATCAGGCGAGTAGATTCTCTGATAGTTCTCTCATTTATTTGTCAATTACTGCACTTCAGTTCTAGTTAGCTCTATTGATTCCTCTGTTACAAACACGATTTGATATTACTGGATCTATTTCATGCGACACTCATTTATTCATGTCTGGCCTCTAATTCTGGAATTACCTACTGGAATCACCCTGCAATCACTTACTGGTTTCATTTGTGTTCTGGCTGGACTTGTTCTTATTTCGTGTCGGGTTATGGATTCACTTGTACTTGTTGGGCGGGAAAATATTGGAGTAGACATGTGAACATTCCCAAATACTGGAACCACTCCCTTGGAATTATACTGGAATGATAGCCATTCCACAGTTGGTCGAGTGTGTGGTGTGCCGTATTACCTACAGCCGTTCACATGTCGATCCCGATATTTTAAAACACACTGATAGAGTATAGTCTGGACTCACCCTAGAATCTTTGATCACTGACTGGACTCACTTTATACTGGACTCATCTTGTACTGGAATCACCTGGTATTAGATTATATTGTTTGGACTCACATTGGGTTATACTGTCTGGACTTATATCATGTTACTTTAGTTCAGCTAGATTATATTTTACAGTCTTTATTGTCATGTTTCTCTTCTTGTTTAGTTACTTTACTTTTCTTGTACCTTAACTGTTTCTCTACATCACTACCTGTATAAAACTGCCATGTTCATCAATATAACTGTCTATAACCGTTTATAGTTCTGTCATTTATTTGGAATTTCTTGATGAGTCGTACTCGTTCCTGTCCTGACTGGACCAATTGAAAATATTACAGATGCTTGCCCCGAGGACACTTGCCCTACTTACTATGGACCAGGAGACGGCTTAGCTACCTTTGGCCCCGACACTCAGGAGTGATCGGGAGACTTGTTAGTTGATTAGGTTTAGTTTCATGTTTTAGAACTTGAATTGTAAATAAGTTGAGATATGTTGTTTTGAGATTGTTTGAGATTATATTATTTTAGTAGTTGGTTTTATTATTGTATTTAGTCTTAGTTATAATCTTCTGTGTTTTCATATCGTGCTCAGACTGTGATTGAAATTTCAATATATTTATACTTGTCCTCCGTTCGGATTGAGATTTTGACAAGTACATTATATAATTGCGTAAGTTGTTGGCTAGATAGTGGCCTAGAACAGCGTTCTACCATCGACACTGCGGCATAGGTTGGATGTAACCACTTCTCGTACCCCTACACTGGGTGCAGTCGTGACAGGTTCAATAAATGATGAGAACAACCTCAACAAAAAAATAAAGTAAATAATGGAAGGCATCTCAAATTATATCGGGTTTTATAATTATTATTTACTATTAAGAGGGAATTATGAAAAATCATTCCTTCCATCTGTAGCTTTCACACAAAAAGAATTGCGTTCATGATGTCATATTTCATAAAAATTCCATAAAAATTCCATAAAAATGTTCATGGTTTCCAAAAGCCTAACAATAATTATATAATATATGGTTGTCTAGTAGTTGTATAGAAAAATATCTTGAATTTTAAAGGAGAAACAACAAAGAAGGCATGAATTTCTAAGTTCTTAAAGGGCTTGTTTTAGGGAACACTTTTTCATATCAAAATCAAAATTTTGTACAATTTTAGTGCTTTTCGGAGTGTAGGAGTAAACAAGATATAATATTTATCATATAAATAAATCCTAACCATTATTATGACCGTGGCCAGCCATACTAATCTTCGTATGAAACTTTAGGAATACAGGTAGTTGACTCTAAAAAAAGTAAATAGTCACTTCGGCCTTAAGAGTGTAGCTAGCCTTCACAATATAAATAATCTACCATCAATGAAACATTACCATGCCATCGTGTCCGTGTCATGTTTGTGTTCGTACACAATGGAAACCCTAGAAAAAATGGGAAGGAGGGGATTCTAAAAACATTTTACACTAGGACATACCAAAATTAGGCAAAATCTTTTTGAAGATTTGCCATCGCCGGATAAATCCTCGGGGATGGACTATTTGGAGGTTGTCACGACCAGCACCCACTTTTTTGGATACGAGACGTGTCCAAGCCAGCCTACGCCGCAGAGTCGGCGGTAGAACGCTGTTACGGCCAAGTTGCTCAAAATATAAAATAACTTTATTGCTCATTCACATTTCTAAATTTGATTACAATATTTATATTTAAAGAAAATATAAGGTTCTCACAATTAATGAAAATGATACCAATGCTATCTATTTCTAGGTTTCTGTCTGCAAGTACACACGTATCTCTCAAAGCTAAGTGAAGCCACAGCTAACCTGAAAAATACTGGTTTCCAGTCAGGAATGGAACAAGCACACAAAACGACAACAAATTAAAAACACAATAGAATTCACAAGACATAAAAATAACATATGTGAGATGAAGACTATAAAGTAACTGACATCATGGCAAGCGGTAAAGAAAACAAGGAATCAAATAAAAGACAACTATCTATGTGCTTTAAAATATCTTGTTCGACATGTGAACGGCTAAGGGGTAAATACGGCACCCTGCACGTGTCGTGTGTAGCTGCTATCAGTCAAGATTAGACATATTGGGATGGGTAAGGGGTAGTTCATACGTCTACTAAGATATTTCTCTGCCAAGCTAGTACTCATGGAATCAGGTCGCAAGCATGGTAATCATGAAAATGACAGTCAAGAATGTATAATAAATCCATGATACTAATCTCCGTCTGACGTGCGTGTCAACAAGCAACAAGATATATATATAGACATGAAACTTAAAAACTACTATGAATCGAAAAGCAATCAGAAAGTGCACTTGCATGAGGTTCTTTGCTTGTGAAACCGATAGTACAACCACTCAGATGAGTCACTAAAGTCAACACATACAAAAAGTCTTTGGATGCTCAAATAAATATTACCAATATTCTCAGAATAGTCAAATTGGCTAGAATTGCCTGTCCTTAAGTCCAATTCTGGATACAGGGGCAAAACGGTAATTTTGGGTCAAAACGGTGTCCACCGTTGGACCCGTTTTGCACTGAAAAGCTTGCCAGAGTCAATGATCTCTAAAGTTGTCAAACTATATGTCTATGGATTCGTTTTTATGATACGAATCCAACTGAATATCCAAAGTTGGATTTCGACAGGCCGTGCACAAAATCGTCCGTTGAATCGGATCGTGGGGCCCACAAAACGACCATCCGATCAACTGTCTCAGAATTGGACTAAACATGGCAAATATGACCAGAAAAATGATACGGTCCTATTGGCGTAAGTTTCATCTCGATCTGACGAACGTACACAAAGTAATTGGAAAATTTGCACAGAGGCCGATACGGTGAATTTCGACGGATACGCATCAAATTCGTCGCGCACACGCAACCAATTTGAATTCCGTCAAAGCCCACACGTCCATGAAGCCATTATGCACCTTTAGAGGCTTTCGGTTCACAACCACGTCGCCCGGTTTGGCAGGATGCACGTAGTACCGACGAGTTTTTAAGTTTTTAAAGCTGTTTTTGATAGGTTTTTCTCGATCTTTACCCATTGTTTTCCTCGCATCAAGTTAATGAATATATGAACTACAATCGGGGTTTCGATCGTATATAGGTTGTCGATGACTGACATGAATTGGTTCTGAGGAACTGTCAGTAGGTTGGCCGAAATCAGCCTTCCAAGTCGGGGGTGGTTCGCATTTTTATTCAGATTTGAACAAGTTTCTCAGGATTTTTGGTTCGATTTCTACATCACATTAACGCACTATAAATCAATCTACTTGAAGTTCCTGGACGGGGCTTATGTCAGGATCGTACCTCAAAAATTGGTTCGTGCATTGGTTGCTCGATGGGGGAGATATGATATCGCGAAGTCGGGTGTTTGGGTTGATGCTGTTGTCGCTTCTGTTCAGTCCACGCACGTGAGGGCTCCCTGGCCGCCGTCCGGCGGTCCCCCGACGGCGCTCTGGCGTCGAGGTGGCCGCCCAGGTAACTGTGGAGGCGTGGCAACGTTAGGGTTTAGGTTTTTTTAATCCCGAACTCCTCCCTCTCGTTCTATATATGTGTGCGTGTGTGTTTGCGTGGCTTGGGGTCGCTCGGTTGTGGCATGGGCTCAATTTGGGATTGCTTTAGTTTTGGGTCGGGCCTGGGCTGGGCTTGGACCTGTTTGGGTTGTTTTTATTTCTCCTTTCTATTTTAGCAACTAATATATATATATATATATATATATATATATATATATATATATATATATATATATATATATATATATTTTTAAATATATATATATTTTCTAAATATATATATATATATATATATATATATATATATATCTTTTTCATAAAGAATTAAATAATAATAAATAATTTATACTTAATAACCATAATAATAATATTAATAACAATAATAAATTTCAATAGTAAAAATAATTCAATAGTAGTTCCTGGATGGACATATCATATACTCCCATTACTGGGCCCCAGAAAATCGTATCAATACTCTAAAATACCAACTGATCTTATTAATCTCTATTTTATACGTATAATTTATATTTAGAAAATATTAGACGTTTCCCAAAATATATACAAAATATTTGCACATACATAAATATGTTTACACGGGTGTCTTTATTCTCGCTGCATGCCTACATGGGCTTGGTCCGGTCCGGGTCCAGTCCGGACCAGTTTGGTACAACCGGGTCACTTAAACGTGAAATAATAATAATAATGAATAATTAAACTATTTATAATGGTCATGTCACAACTTGGCCTGGTTTTCCTAATTAGGACACACTTATGGACAAGTTCTTCCCTACCAGGGCTAATACACTAGTCAAGGCACGCCACTGCACTATCCAAGCCACGATTTCTAGTCACCTTGTACTCCAAATTTAATCATGATTAAAGCTCTCTATCGTAATAATTAACTAATTAATTATTTATAAAATCTAAAAATTACCATTTAAATAAAATAAATAATAATAGAAATATTTTAAAATTTCTGGGAAGGGGAGCTATAAATCTACCTACCTTAAAAATAATTTCATCCTCGAAATTCTAATTCATAGCTATTCCTTAAAATTCAAAAGAAAGTTTTCCTTAACCATAATCTACTTAAATTTTAATTCCTCAAAATAGTTTATACCCTCCTCCTAGCCATTTTGTAACTACATAACCTCTAGGACTTCTACACACCTTTGGTCACACTACTCCCACGAAACACAGGTCATTGAAACCTTATAACCATCTAACTAGTTGCTAACAACCCTACCAACAGATATCTAGGACATATGGTATCTATAATCCTCTCATATCTATCAAGCAACCCAAAATTTAACATGTAACAAATTTACGCAAGTAGCTAAGAAATATTGATAAATTCTAATTAGCGTGACCATGCGTCGCTCTGAAATAGGAAGGACGGGAAGATAAGGAAGAATAATCGAGAGCAAATATGAAGTTTCAAAAGCGGTAGGGAGTATCCAATGATACTGCTAAAAAGAGTGTTTATAAACCATTGACTTATTTGTTAGATTGGGCTACTCTAGTCTAGTCACTTGCTAAATTGAAGAACCCTTCGCTTCTTAGAGGGCTTGCAATCCGTGCAATACAGAAGCCCCGTTCTCGAAATTAATCTAAACAAGGTTCCATAATAGAACGGAATTTGAGAAATCAAGAATATGATCTTTTTTGTGGTTATTTAAACACACGAGCAAGGGATATAAATGCAACACAAGATCGTATCGCGACTTCCAGGTAGATAGAATAAGGGTTACGAATGACTACACATTCTAATAGGTGGAGACTATATAATAGGTATAGGGACCTATTTCAAACAGTTCGGTTTTATAGTCCAAATATGGTGGTATGCATGGATGGGTTTACTGGGTCTTAATGGGTTCCCTAATTGGACATCACTCGTTGGTTGGATGAACCTTGGATTTCAATCTATATTGACTGGACAAAAATCGAAGAAAAAATATAACTACTATGTTAGGGTATCCTAGAATAGGTTCCACCCAAGTGGTTGAGCTAGTTGCCAGTCAGGTTGGTTAGCTAGGTCTCTCAAGCCCAAAATGCACCTTCAGTGACTTTTGTGTTTAAGTAGCACATGAGGCCTCAATTCGGTGGCACACTAGTGGCATGTGCGTAGTAGGCTTTGAGTAAATCACAACCATATATTGGGACGAAGGAATTGAGTCGAAGTTGAGGCTCTAATAGAAGTTGGGAAGTATAAAGGTATTACGATAACGGTTATAGCTAGTCCTTTTGACCTGAAACTTGTACCACAAAATAGAGTACAAGAGGACGTGTTTGAGTGGGACATGATATATCTAGATGAAGATGGACTCGTCTAGATCTTGCATATGAAATTTGTTGGAAGGTAACAGCTGGTCTCGTGCTCCGAATATTAATAACACGGCCGGGGACACAACATGATCTAAATAGAAAGTGGGAGTCTATGGGGTACTAATTATCATCCTAATGAAATTATTCTAATCAATCGGTAATCCTCGTATATCCAAAAAAATTTAGAGGCTTACATTCTACCCACCTCAGAAGCTAGGACATGGTTTTAGGAATAATGAGGATAGAAGAATTTCAAAGTCCGGATATTGTACCTCGACTCTTGTTAATAAAGAATAAGGCACGGCGTAATGGGATACGGTAGATATAAGTCAAGTCAAGGATCGTCCCTCCATAAATGGAAAACAAGTGTGTATAATGGTGCTTGGTCGATAAAATAGAATGAACTACTCGTCTATAGTATACAAGAGTTATTAACGGGGCAACCAATTCTAAGGCACATCACATGAAGTGATTTCTAGCAGCTGAGTCATGAATTTCTATTTGTGTCAAGCCTGCCAGACTATTGTCATAAGGGTTCTAGTGGTATGGGCTGTAGTGGTCATATATTGTTATTGATAACTGGTAGATCATAATATGACAGGGTGTTTTAAGCTATGATATTGGCTAAGCTAGTGACTGTGGTGTTCCAATACTAGTTAGGTCTTAAAAATAAAATTCACATAACTAGGGTAATATTTGTTGGAAACCAATCTCGAGATGAGTGTCTACCATAGTCATGGTAAATGATTGTCCTTACTTTTGTCTATTCATCTCATGTCTAAACTGTGGGCTTTGGTCGAGGAAGGGTTGGGTTAAGGCTTAAGGGTTTCTAGTTAAAGCAAGCTTCAAGCAAATAATTAGGGACTCACAACAATTGGTTTCTTGAGAATAGATAGTCTCCTAGGTTGGCATTTGACTAAAGGTAAAATCCTAATCATTCTCAAATTCAGATGGCTAGAAGGTCCCAATAGTAGTTTGAGGGTCGAGAGGAGAATGAGTACTCAAGGCAAGGTTCTAGTCACCTGGCTGGCCGATGGTAGCTATACTTGTGTGTATAGCTATCATAGCCATGGAGGATACTCTGTATCTATCTATGAATTATGAGCTTTCGTCTTTCCAAATCAGTGAAAGACAAAAACAATAAAGAGTTCGAGGAAGATGTCACTGATACAATTACGTGATTCAAAAACGAATATATAGTTCAAGAGGAATTATCAATGTAGTCACGGATGAGATCCTAGAGGCATCTACATCTCAATCCACGTAGGTTAATCAGAGGAAGAGCGAACCGAGTGCACTAAGGTTGATCAGACCGTAATACATCGATTTTGATTAGACAATATGTTAGTAGGCGTCCCCAATAAACATATGTCTTGAATCAAGCTCGATAAAAGAGTAAGCTTGCAAATCTAGGCTGTGATAACAGCATTGGTCAAGATAGTCAAAATATAAGTATGTAAGATTTTTGAAAGGAGGCACAAGTAGTTCGAGTTTTGTGAGAATAAAAACCTTACCTGGTGTTCTTGCTTATACAGTCAACCTACTATCTACTTATTCCAAAGGCCTTGGTCGACTAATGGGTTATGGACCTCTAAATTCTATATTCTAGGTAAACCTATTAGTGTCAGTCAATTACCTTGTTAATAGATCATGAGGACCACGGAATGCTAGGTTGAGAGACATGCTACCCAACTTACAGAGCTTTCACTAGTTTTGGCTTTGGATCTTATGGGACACACAGGACATCTTTCTATTCTCTATAGTATCCTAAACTTGTAATCACGTCTGGAGTCATTTCACCGAGAATTATGCCTTGTCCGTATACTCTGGCTGTGGCAAACCCTTGCTTCTGTGATTCAATTGTGATAGGCTATCAGATACTCTACCTAACATTGACACAAGGGCCTAAAGAGGTCAACGAAGATATAGTTTTTAGCAATGTTTCATAAGCTACAATTCTTCGAAATGATTTCAATTCTATAGGTTGTGCCTCGCCAGTGCACTGCTAGCTGCAGTGAACCCACATTCTCCATTCTCAAATAATTAGCGACAGTGCGCTACTGTCTAGCCATCGCAGTCATTAAAATTACTCCAACTATATTCCTAAGAACTTCAAGGAGCTGGTAGAGATTCAAACTAGTGACTATGATAGAAAGTGTAAACATCTGCCTATAAGTCTTAATCCTTAAAGTAAAAGATTGATCGGAAAAAAAATAACTGAAGACAAGAGAAGTAAGAATATCCTAATCTTTATCTCATATTTATTTCAAACGGTTGAGGGAAAACTTTGAATCAATCTACCTCGATATTCGTATATGAATAACAGAATCAGAAATTATAAACCAATTCCTTACAGCAAAATAAAATTTAAAATAGGCATTTCTAGCTTATGACATAAGATTTATATCTAATAGAGCAAAAGAAAATTGAACAGTTTATCAATATTAGAGCCTTAATTCTAGGTAAGCCTAACTTACCAAGTAAATAGTATATCCACATTGGATCATACTGTCATATCAAAAGTAATAGTGTATCTATAGAGATCTGGCAAGTTATCTAAATTTAATAATTCGTTATCTAAATTGCATGGCCTATTAGGCAATCTCAACTACCCAATTAGTTAAATTAATAAGGGACCCTTATCCTAGTTATCCTCCTAAATCATTTCAATCCAAATTTTGAATAAGCATTTCCTAGTCGCAGGCTCGCAATAGCACTACTAACTTAAGTACTATCACGAGTTCGCAATCTTTTGCGAAAACAAACCTGCATGGGCCACCACAAAAATTTATCACGACCCACACCCGAATTTTTGGATATGAGACGTGTCCAAGCCAGCCTACGCCGCAGAGTCGGCAGTAGAATGTGGTCACGGCCAAGTTGCTCAATATCACAAATAACTTTATTGTTCATTCACATTTCTAAATTTGATTACAACATTTACAATATTTATATTTAAAGGAAATACAAGGTTCTCACAATTAATGAAAATGATACCGATGCTATCTATTTCTAGGTTTCTGTCTGCAAGTACACCCGTATCTCCCAAAGCTAAGTGAAGCCACAGCTAACCTGAAAATATTGGTTTTCAGTCAGGAATAGAACAAGCACACAAGACAAATCGAAAACATAATAGAATTCACAAGACATGGAAATAACATATGTGAGATGAAGACTAGAAAGTAACTGATGTCATGGCAAGCGGTGAAGAAAACAAGGAATCAAATAAAAGACAACTATATATGTGTTTTAAAATATCTAGTTCGACATGTGAACGGCTAAGGGGTAAATACGGCACCCTGCACGTGTCGTGTGCAGCTGTTATCAGTCAAGATTAGACATATTAGGATGGATAAGGGGTACTTCACACGTCTACTAAGATATTTCCCCGCCGAGCTAGTACTCATGGAATCAGGTCGCAAGCATGGTAATCATGAAAATGACAGTCAAGAATGTATAATAAATCCATGATACTAATCTCCATCTGACGAGCGTGTCAACAAGCAGTAAGATATATGTATAGACATGAAACGTAAAAATACTATGAATCAAAAAGCAATCAGAAAGTGCACTTGTCTGAGGTCCTTTGCTGGTGAAACCGATAGTACAACCACTCAAATGAGTCATTAAAGTCAACACATGCAAAAAGTCTTCGGATGCTGAAATAAATATTACCAACGTTCTCAGAATAGTCAAATTAGCTAGAATTGTCTGTCCTTCAGTTCAATTCTGGATACAGGGGCAAAACGATAATTTTCGGTCAAAACGGTATCCGCCGTTGGACCCGTTTTTTACCGAAAAGCGTGCCGAAGTCAATGGTCTCTAAAGTCATCAAGCTATATATCTACGGATTTGTTTTGATTATACGAACCCAACCGTATGTCCAAAGTTGGATTCCGGCAGGCCATGCATAAAATTGCCCGTTGAATCGGATTGTAGATCCTGCAAAACGGCAATCCGATCAACTGCCTCAGAATTGGACTAAACTTGGCATACAGGACCAGAAAAATGATACGGTCCTGTTGGCACAAATTTTGTCTCGATTTGACGAACGTGCACAAAGTAATTAAAAATTTTGCACAGAGGCCGATACGGTAAATTTCGACGGATACGTATCAAATTCGTCGCGCACACGCAACCAATTTGAATTCCGTCAAAGCCCATATGTCCATGAAGCCATTACGCACCTTTCGATGCTTTCGGTTTGTGACTACGTCGCCTGGTTTGGCGGGATGCACGTCGTATCGACGAGTTTTTAAGTTTTTGAAGCTGTTTTTGATAGGTTTTTCTCGATCTTTACCCATTGTTTTCTTCGCATCAGGTTAATGAATATATGAAGTAAAACCGGGGTTTCGATCGTGTATAGGTTGTCGATGACTGACATGAATTGGTGCTGAGGAACTGTCAGAAGGTTGGCCGAAATCAGTCTTCCAATTCGGGGTTTGGTTCACATTTTTGTTCATATTTGAACAAGTTTCTCAGGATTTTTGGTTCGATTTACACATCATATTAATGCACTATAAATCAATCTACTTAAAGGTCATGGACGGGAGTATGTCGAAATCGTACCTCAAAAATTGGTTCGTGCATTGGTTGCTCGATGGGGGAGATATGATGCCGCGAAGTTGGGTGTTTGGGTTGATGCTGCTGTTGCTCCTGTTCAGTCCGCGCACGTAGGGGTGAGCATTCGATTTATTCGGTTTAAACTGAATTGAATAACCCAAAATCGAATTGGACCGAAACCGAATAAGCAAAACCGAAACCGAACCGAATTGGCCTAAAATCGAATCAAACCGAATCGAATTAAATCGGTTCGATTTTCGGTTTATTCATATATTTTTTTTATTTTTTTGAGATTTTTTTGTTAATATATATAGTAATAACTAAATATACATAGACATATTTAGTATATACCTATATATATTTAATATGTACCTATATATATTAATACTTATATATATACAGGGCCGGCCCGAAAGATTGGGTTACCCTATCCTGAAGCTAATTTTAGTTGCCCCTTGACTCTTATTGTCAGCTGATCCTGGTGGTCATCCGTGACCTTGACCTTGGGTGGGATCATGTTTCGCCTGGAGGGTTGCCCTAGCAGAGGAGGGTTGCCCAAGCCCTAAGTCTTGTCCGGCTTACCCAGGACCGGCCCTGTATATATAGTACACACACACACACACACACACACACACACACACACACACACACACACATATATAAATTAATTAAATTTTCTTATTCGGTTTTCGGTTTTGGACCGAAATCGAAACCCAAAACCGAAACCGAAACCAAATAAAAAAATTTAGTATTTTCAAAACTGAAACCGAACCAAATTTTTTTAAAATCGAACCTAACATCTTATTCGGTTCGGTTCGGTTCGGTTCGATTTTTGGTCCAAAACCGAATAATGCTCACCCCTACGCGCACGCACGAGAGCTCCCTGGCCGCTATCTGGCGGTCCTCCGGCGGCGCTCCACCATCGAGGTGGCCGCCCAGGTGACTGGGGAAGCGTGGCAACTTAGGGTTTAGGTTTTTGTTTGATGTCGAACTCCTCCCTCTCTTTCTATATATGTGTGCGTGTGTGTTTGCACGGCTTGGGGTCGCTCGGCTGTGGCCTGGGCTCGGTTTGGGATTGCTTTAGTTTTGGAATGGTTGGGCCGAGCCTGTGCTGGGCTTGGGCCTGTTTGGGTTGTTTTTATTTTTCCTTTCTATTTTAGCAACTAATATATATATATATATATATATATATGTAACGCCCCAGTCCCAAAATATGTAGGACTAGGAACGTAGACATGCCAGCTATATACATACGAAGTATACTCCAATATATGGAAACCTCGTATACATACATAAGCTGTAATATGCAGTAGAAACCATAACGACTAATCTCATCCATAAAATAAAGAAAAATAAAGATATCATAATACCAACTATGAAAAGTCTTTATACAATATGTTGGACGGAGACAAATCCACTACCAACAAGCAAGGAAAGAAATACATGAAGAATGAAATAAATTTGGCGAGTGAAGCGAAGACGATCCAAGTGCAATCATCTTCGAAGAAAGAGCGATGATCACGGCTAGAGCTAGAACACCTGCGAAGACAAGAGCACACACTTGGCGAGATAACCAGGTCCGCAGAGGGACGTAACAAGACACATAATATCATGCCAATAACTGAATAATAAAAGCTCAACAGAAAAGTATATATGACTAAACAAATAAAGGTCCTTAACGATTCTATGTGAAAATGTATTTTGAAGACAACGTTCCACACAAGGGCTCTCGAGACTAGAAACACGGCGCGTTAGCGTTTCAACCGAGGTACTAGTGGCATCTAGAGGAAAATAAATAAATGTACGGTACACTAGTCTCTCGGGTGAGTCACTAACGGCAGCTAGAGGAAAGTAAATGCACGGCACATTTGTATTTCAACCGAGGCACTAGTGGCATCTAGAGAAAAGTAAATAAATATACGACCACTAGCTCTCGACTGAGTCACAAATGGCAGCTAGAGAAAAGTAAAGGTATGAAAGCCCCTGCGCCTAATAACTGTCTTCATCCTCTCTATGCACTACTCGTGCTGAATCCACACCACGATATTTCTAATAACCGCAAAGTCTTCTAGACAAATCTATTAGCAGTTATCTCCTAACGCTCGTCTTGTACGCACTGATGTACGGTCGGTATGCAAGTCCGAATCTATATGAGACACGTGACATCGTGGCACACAGGTGTCAGGCTAATGGATGCGGCACAAACAAAGGTGGTCCCTTAACTCTAGGCCAAGTGCATAAAGAAGACTAAAATATAATAATTTGCAACTAAATAGGATTTTGAAAGAACAACTTATAAAAAATAAAACATGCATGATATTGAGCAAAAAATTAAACAGTAAAGGTAAGGTGTCTTGCCTGAGGTCCTTGCTGGTGAAACTGACAATCCCGTTGGGTACAGAATAGTCACAGGGCTACACAAGATGAGCTCAGACGATGTGACAAACTTCTAAAATAAAAACCAAAAATAAAATATTCTGGAATTTTTTTGGGAAAAATATATGATGTGTATTTTTCCATCAGCATTCCGAAACTTCAAACGGTTCGTGATTCTGATTCCTGGTTCTTCCAGAATCTCAAAAACACTAAAACGTGTCAGATTTCGAACAACTGACACTCCACAAGTTTTCCAGAAAATTAAGTTCCGAATTTATAAAAATAAAATTTATATTCAGAAAATATACCTCAATACTTTTCCAACAAAAAAACTGGAGGTCAAACGGAGTCCGGAGTTGGGAGTTATGGTCATTCGAAGTTGCTACAACCTTTGAAAATTGAGGCTGAATTTATGACGAAAAAAGAGAGAAATTTTGACAAGGATGGTTTGAAAGATGATTTTATTCATAGATTCGATAGATATATATAATGGCTAGCAATTAGCAAATTATGATAGGATTAGAACTAAATCAATAAGGATGATTATGATTACCAACTAATTTGGATAGGAATAGGATTGGTTTAAATAAGAAACGATATAATTAATGCTAGATATGATTCCAATAGGATAAGAATTTCTAATGGATAAATTTTTACATAAATTTAAATCAAATAAATTATTTAAAAACAAATCAATTTGATTGCAATCCTTTAAATGATCACCATAATAACTTTAAGTATTATTCTATATTATCAAATAATTCAAATCATATGAATCCAAATCCAAATCAAACTCAACATAATAACTTTAAAATAATATCTAATATTTATCAAAATAATTTAAATCAAATAATAAATAAATTATTTAATCAAATAATATTTTAAATCTAGATTAGACATATCGTAATGCTCCAATTAGTCCTCGTAAGTATTTTAAACAATATTTAAATTATCAACATAATTTAAAGTATAGTTGATAACCATTAAGATAATTTAAATAAATTCAAATATAATCAAATAACTGATTAACATATCAAAACAGTACTCGATGTCATCAAATATTATAAAACTTACTTTTATAAATCCAAATCGTTATTTAAAAATAAATAGACAAAAAAAAAACCATTTATCGCTCAATTTTTTTGTTAAAACCAATTTTTAGAAGACCAAAAATAATAAAAACATATTTTATATTTCAAATAAAAATTTGAGAACATTTTTTTTCGAAACGTTATTTCAAACCATTAATTTAAAACTAGTTTTTGGTAACAAAAGTAATCACAAAATATCTTTTCCAAAATTTCTACGAAAATTACTTTTAAACACGAAATTAAAATATATAGATATAATTTAAAAAATAATAATTTTGGGAAGATGAGTTGCAAATCTACCCACCTTTAAAAATTTTCGTACTCGAAATTTAAGGACTACTAGGATAGACGGACTTGGTTGATCGGCAAAAGGATAGTAAGAATTTATGATAAAAGAAAGTAGATGGAAGGGAAAAGAGAATTCTTTAATGAGAACATTAATCAATTTGAATGAAAAATAGAAGAAGTGAATGGATATGGCTTGATGTGCACGGACACGAGGCACAAACACATTTATAGGTGGAGAAAATTAATGGAACAGAGAATAATGAGCCTCTCCTTATATAGGAGGTGGAAGCTACTATTTAGATAAGGATTATGATAGTTGCAAATCCCTTTAGATAATTCCTCTATTTATTTTAAATCAAATTCAATAAATTTCAATCCAAATCTAAATCAATTTAAATCTAATTAAATTCCATCCTTTAGTTTAAAATCAATCAAATTTCAAATATAGATATTAACTTAACTATTTAAATAAATACATAAAATCAAATTAAGATTTAAATCGCCACAATAATTTTAAAATATATTTTCCAAAAATACTAATAATAATAATTTCAAAAATTACATTATTATTTAAAAATAAACTAATAAATAATTATGAAATATATATGTATGTCCAAATAATATTTACATAATATACTTTTCTAATATACCATTTTATAGGAAAATTATTTATTATTATATCTGTATAAATGAAAGGCTTTTTATAATTAAAATCATAAACTTGCAAATTTAGGTACGATAGCTAAAAATAATTATTATCTATATTATTTTGAAACTATAAAAATAGAAAAAAAATATTTTTCAAAAATATGTACGCTCGCACATAGTCGCACTCGTCGAGCAATTACGAAAAATAAAATTTTGCGCGCGACGTACAATGCAACTACACGATGTACAATATACAAAAATTAAAAAAAATAAGTATCAAATTTATTTCTAAAAAAATAGTAGAAATTTAGGGGGTTTACATCCTACCCAACTTAAAAGAATTTCATCCTCGAAATTAAGAATTAGTAGGAGGGTGAAAAGACACAAGGGGGTATCGGTGGAGAACAATCAATTATAAGGCCCAACAAAATCATGTCGTAAGAAGTTGCGAGTTAGATCATAGAAAAATAATACGGGTATGGTCGTGGGTAGTGAATGAGGGTCATGAGTTTTAAGCAACAATTAAAAAGTTAAGGGTTAAAGTTAGTCATGATAACATGCAAGGAGTAATATGGTATCAAGAGGATAAATGGGAGACCTAAAAAGATATGTTTTGAGAGTAGGTTGAGGGCATAATTTAAGAGAGCGAAATAAATTCACTTAAATTAAGCAATTAGAGGGTCTTGATAGGGCCGAGTAGTTTAGGATGAAGGTATAACAATATCGAATGAGAATAGTCATAGTTGTCACGACCCGCACCCGCTTTTCCGGATACGAGACGTGTCCAAGCCAGCCTACGCCGCAGAGTCGGCAGTAGAACGCTGTCAAGCCCGCAAGAAGTAAATGCTCAAAATCACAAAATATAATAACATTTGCTGCTCATTCATATTTCTATATTTATTACAATATTTCTAATTATAGAAAATACAAGATTTCACAATTAATGAAATATTACAAACTGCTATCTATATCTAGGTCGACCTCAGCATACCCATGCCTCTCCAGTGCTAAGAGTGATCGCGGCTAAACCTAAAAAATGTTGGTTTCCAGTCAGAAATGGAACAAGTACACAAACCGACGATAATGCAAAACATAATAGAATTAACAAGACATGAAAATGACATATGAGAGATAAAAACTGGAAGATAACTGATGGCATAGCACGATAGAGAAGTAAAGGAAAAAATAAAAAGACAACCACCTATGTGGTTGAAATATCCTTTTCGACATATGAACAGATAGGGGGTAAATACGGCACCCTGCACGTGTCGTGTGCAGCTGCTATCATTCACGAAAGATACGTGGGATAGTTCTGGGTAGTCTACATGTCTACTAAGATATTTTCCCTCCCGACTACTCCGTGTGACTAGCGTGTCAACAAGCAGCAAGATATATGTATAGACATGAAATGAAAAGACCACTATGAATCGGAAAGCAATCAGAAAGTGCACTTACCTGAGGTCCTTAGCTAGTGAAACCAATAATAATATACCACTCAATAAGCCACAATCAGTCAACACATGCAGAAGTCTCCAGATGCTAAAATAAACAGTACCAACGTTCTCAAAATAGTCAAATTAGTTAGGATTGCCTGTCCTTAAGTCCAATTCTGGACACAGGGGCAAAACGGTAATTTCGGGCAAAATGATATCCGCCGTTGGACCCGCTTTGCACCGAAAAGCGTGCCAGAGTCAACGGTCTCTAAAGTCGTCAAACTACATGTCTACAGATCTGGTTTTCTGATACGAACCCAACCGTATGTCCAGAGTTGGATTCCGGCGGGCCGTGCACAAAATCGCCCGTTGAGTGGGACCGTGGGGCCCGTAAAATGACGTACGATTCAACTGTCTCAGAATTGGACCAAACTTGGCATACAGGATCAAAAAAATGATACGGTCCTATTGGCGCAAGTTTCGTCTCGATCTGACGAGCATGTACGAAGTAATTGGAAAACTTACACAGTGGCCGATACGGTGAATTTCGACGGATACGTATCAAATTCGTCGCGCACACGCGACCAATTTGAATTCCGCCAAAGCCCACACGACCACGAAGCCGTTACGCACTTTTTGATGCTTTCGGTTCACGACCACGTCGCCCGAAATGGCGGAACGCACGTTGTATCGGAGTGATTTATTAAATTTCTATAATTTTGAAAAATTATTTTTCCTGATTTTTAGCAATGAATAATTTCTTGTGCAATAACAAAAAATAATTCTATCAGTGGCATTTCGATCCTGTGTATGCTGTCTATAAATCTCTTCAAACAGAATCTCAAAGTCGTGCATGGGTTGGAAGAAAATTGTCCGTGAAGTAGGGTCGTTGGACTGTTTCTTCTGTCCCGTTTGGGACAGATTTTCGTCAAGTTGGCATCGATTTTTAACTCGATTCTGTTTTGATTTAAACTGAAACTATCATATCGAAATAAAGGGGTATAGGTTAGGTTCGAACCTGGGAAATTGGTTCGACAAATCGTCGAACGGTCGTGGGGGAATCCCTGCGCGAAGTGGCTTCGCGGGACTGCTGTCACGGTTGCGGCTATGGTTGAACCCGCGCCTGGCCGTCTCCGGCCCACGGCGGTGGCGTGCAGCCGCGCGCGCGCGCGGTGCCATGGCGGCGCGGCGAGAGGTCCACGGGGTCGCCCCACGACTGGAGGTGGGGGTGGCGGAGTAGGGTTTCCCTTTTCTTCGAGCGTATATATGCCTGCGGTTCACAGGGTCGGGTTGGACCCTCCGCTCGGCTGGGTTGAGGGTGAATGCGGGCTCCGGTATTGGGTTGGCTTAGGTCCAAGGAAGTCCGGGCTGGCTTGGCCCGGTTCTGCTGTTGCTTATTCTTTTTGTTTTTCTTTTTCTTTCTCTTTTTCTTTTTCCTTTTTAGTACTTATTCTATTTCTATTATGTAACTAATTTATATATAAATATTTATTTATCTATACATATATGTATATTCATACAAATATATTTATATATATTTTTTTATATACAAATATATTTATATATATACACAAGCACACACATATCTTTAAATACTACTATGCATATACACATATGTAATGTATTCGTATATACACTTATTTCTATGTTTCAATATATATATATATATATATATATATATATATATATATATATATATATATATATATATATATATATATATATATATATATATATATACGAAAATGTATTAATAGGAAATATAGGTATTAGGCTAAATAGAAATATATATATATAGGAATATATATAGATATATATATACATTTTCGTATATATATATATATATATATATATATATATATATATATATATATATATATATATATATATATACTATCAGTCTAGAGCTTTATTTATATAAATATGAATATATAGATATATAACATTTACTCGTCAATAAATAATGATAAAATAATATTATATATATATAATAACCTCAACTAAAACAATAATAAATGTAACGAAATTCAATAAAACATTAACGGTGTATATATACCATTATGCGCAGCCTAATAATCCTAAGATGCACAAAACCCATTTTATACAAAATGTCTTTGACTGCCAACTAATAATAATATTTATAATATTTAAATTATAATTACTTAGGAATATTCATTAAACCATTAAAACGAAAATACAATACCCTCATACCAAATTCCATCAACACGCTTGTCATTTGGACGTGCCGCATGACTACATGGGCTTCGGCTCAGTTCGAGTCCAGTCCGGACTAAAATGGTAGAATCGGTTTTTCCTAAACTCAATAATAAAATTAATAAATAAATAATCTTCGGTAAGCGTTACGTCGCAACTTGGTATGCTTCTCCTAGTTAGGACATCAATATGGCTCGGCCTTTCCTATCAGGGCTAATGCACTAGTCTAAACACGCTATTGCACTATCCGCGCCACGACTTCTAGTCACTGTGTACTCCAAAACTCCATGATGGCTAAAAGCATCTACCGTAAAAAACTAACTAAATAATTATTTATAAAAAATTTAAAATCATTATTTAAACCAAATAAATATATAAAAAAATATTTCAAGAATTTCGGAAAGGGAGGCTACAAATCTACCCACCTTAAAAATAATTTTGTCCTCAAAATTCTAATTCATAACTATTCCTTAAAAATCAAAGTCTACTATTACCTTAATCTCCTCAAATTTAATTCCTCAAAATAGTTTATATCCTCCTCCTAGCCATTTTGTAACTACATAAACTCTAGGACTTCTTCCCACCTTTGGTCATACTACTCCTCAAACTAAAATTTTATAATCTTCTAACTAGTTGCTAACAATTCTACCCACAAATTTCTAGGCATATGGCATCTAAAATCCTCTCCTATTTATCATGCAACCCAAAATTTAACAGGCAACAGATTTACAAAAGTAGCTAAGAAATATTGATAAATTCTAATATAAATGACCATTCATCACTCTGAAATAGGGAGGACAGAAGATAAGGAAAATAACCGAGAGCAAATATGAAGTTTCAGAGCGGTAGAGGGTTTCCAACGATATAACTAAAAGGGTGTTTACGAACCACTTGACTTATTTGCTAGATTGGACTACTCTAGCCTAGTCACTTGCTAAATTGAAGAACTCTTCATTTCCTAGAGAGGTTTGCAATCCGTGGACTATGGAAAATCTGTTCTCTAAATTAATCTAAACAAGGTTCCAAAATAGAACAAAATTGAAAAAGTCAAGGTTGTGATCTTTTCCGTGGTTATTTAAACACACGAGCAAAGAATCCAAATGCAATACAAGATCTCAATCTATATGGACTGAACAAGATTCCAGGATAAAACTATGTCTACTAGATTAGGGTATTCTAGAATAGGTTTCTATCCAAGGGGTTGAGCTAGTTGTCAGGTTGGTTAGTTAGGTTCATAAAGTCCGAAATACGCCTTCCGTGATCTTTGTGTTTAAGTATCAGATGAGGCCTCAATTGGGTGGCACATTAGTGGCATGTGCATAGTGGGCTTCAAGTAGATCACAACCATATATTAGGTCGCAAGAATTGAATCGAAGTTAGGGTTCTAATGGAAGTCGAAAAGTATACCGGGTAGGTACTATGGTAAGAGTTATAGCCAGTCCTTTTTGTCCTGAAAGTTGTACCACAGAATTAGAGTACAAGGAGACGGGTTTGAGTGGAACATGATATACCTAGATGAAGGTGGACTCGTCTAGAGCTTACATATGAAATTTGTTGGAAGGTAACAGCTGGTCTCATGCTTCGAATATTAATGGCACGGTCGGTGACACAAAATGATCTAAATGGAAGGTGGGAGTCCATGGGGCACTAACTATCATGCTAATGGAAATTATTCTAATCACTCGGTAATCCTGGTATATCCTAAAAATTTTTGAAGGCTTACAGTCTACCCACCTTAGAAGCTAGGACAGGGTTTTAGGAATAATGAGATTAGAGGGTTCCCAAAGTTCGGATACTGTATCTCGACTCTTGTTAATAGAGAATAAGGCACGACGTACGAAATACGGTGGTTATAAGTCAAGTCAAGGGTCGTTCCTCAAATTCAGATGGCTAGAAAGTCCCGATAGTAGCTTGAAGGTCGAGAGGAGAACGAGTAACTCAAGGCAAGGTTCCTGTCACAGTGCTAGCCGATGGTAGCTACACTTGCGTATACAACTATCATAGCCATGGAGATACTCTGTATCTATCTATCTATCAATTACAAGCTTTCGTCTTTCTAATCGGTGAAAGACAAAAACAATAAGAGTTCAAGAGAGATGTCACTGAATACAATTACGTGATTCAAAGGCGAATGTATAATTCAAGAGAATTGTCAAAGCAGTCGCGGATGAGATCTTAGAGACATCTATATCTCAATCCATGTAGGGTAATTAGATAAAGAGCGAACCAAATGTATCATGGTTGATCATACCATAATACACTGATTCTGATTAGACAATATGTTAGCGGGCGTCCCCAATAAACATATGTCTAGAATCAAGCTCGATAAAAGAGTAAGCTTGCAAAATTAGGCTGTAATAGCAGCATTGGTCAAGTTAGTCAAAATATAAGTAGGCAAAATTTTTGGAAAGGAGGCACAAGTAGTTTAAGTTTTGAGAAAGTCAAAACCTTACCTGATGTCATTGCTTATACAGTCATCCTATTATCTCTTATCCTTAAGGCCTTGGTCGACTAATAGGTTATGGAACTCTAAATTCTATATTCTTGGTAAACCGATTAGTATCAGTCAATTACCTCGTTAATAGATCACAAGGACCACGAAATGCTAGGTTGGGAGACATGCTACTCAACTCACAGAACTTACACAAGTATTGGTTTTGGATCTTAGGGTCATACAGGGAAGTCCCTACCCTCTATAGTATCCTAAATTTGTAATCACGTCTGAAATTATTTTATCGAGAATTATGCCTCACCCATATACTCTGGCTGTGGTAAACACTTGGTTCCATGATTCAATTATGATAGGCTATCAGGTACTCTACCTTACATTGACACAAGGGTATCTAAGATCTAAAGAGGTCAACTAGGACATAGTTTTAGCAATGATCCATAACCTACAATTCTTCGAAATGATTTCAATTCTATGGGTTGTGCCTCTCCAGTGCGCTGCTGGCTGCAGTGAACCCACACTCTCTGCTCTCAGGTAATTGGCGACAGTGCGCTGCTGTCTAGACTTTATGGGTTAGCTAATATTTCTCTAACTATAAACGTAAAAAATCATGAGCTTCTAGAGATTCAAACAAGTTGACTAAAAATAGAGCGTAGGTATTTGTCCTATCAATCACAACATTTAAAATAAATGATTTAATCATGGAGGAAATAATTAAAGACGAAAGAAATACAAACACTCTAGTATCTATTTCATATGCATTTCAAATTGCTGAGGGAACTTTTAAATCAATTCTAACTCGGGGTTCATACAAGAATAATATAATCAGGAATTATAAACCAACTTCTTACAGCAAAAGAGAATTTGAAATAGACAATTCTAAATTATGATATAAGATTTACATCTAATAAAGCAAAAGAAAATTAAACAGTTCATCAAGATCAAGCCTTAATTCTAGGTAAGCCTAACTTACCAAGTGAATGGTATCTCCACATTGGATCACATTGTCATATCAATAGTAATAGTGTACCTATAGGGATCTAGCAAGCTATCTAAATTGCATGGCCTATCTAATATACTTAACTACCCAACGGTCAATGTGAACAAGGGACTCCTAGTCCTAGTCATTCTCTTAAATCAATTCAATCCTAATTATGAATGAGCATTTTCTGAACGCAGGCTCGCAATAGTATGACTAACGTACCATCATGAGTTCGCAAACTTTTGCAAAAATGGACCTGCATGGGCTACCACAAAAACTTGTCACGACCCGCACCCGCTTTTTTGGATACGAGACGTGTTCAAGCCAGCCTATGCCGCAGAGTCGACGGTAGAACGCCGTCAAGTCCACAAGAAATAAATGCTCAAAATCACAAAATATAATAACATTTGCTGCTCATTCACATTTCTACATTTAATACAACATTTACAATATTTCTAATTAAAGAAAATACAAAATTTCACAATTAATAAAATATTACAAACTGCTATATATTCTAGGTCGACCTCAGCATACCCATGCCTCCCAGTGCTAAGAGTGATCGCAGCTAAACCTGAAAAATATTGGTTTCCAGTCGAAATGGAACAAGTACACAAACCGACGACAATGCAAAACACAATAGAATTAACAAGACATGAAAATGACATATGAGAGAAAAAACTGGAAGATAACTGATGACATAGCACGATAGAGAAGTAAAGGAAAAAAATAAAAAGACAACTACCTATGTGGTTGAAATATCCTTTTCGACATGTGAACGGCTAGGAGGTAAATACGGTACCTGCACGTGTCGTGTGCAGTGCTATCATTCACGAAAGACACAGGGGATAGTTCTGGGTAGTCCACATGTCTAATAAGATATTCCCCTTCCGACTACTCCGTGTGACTAGCGTGTCAACAAGCAGCAAGATATATGTATAGACATGAAATAAAAAGACCACTATGAATCGAAAAGCAATCAGAAAGTGC
>JANAVB010030818.1:632822-762822 GCA_029216955.1 Iris pallida
ATAGAGATATATATATAAAAGAAAAAAAAAAAAAAATATATATATATATATATATATATATATATATATATATTAAGAAATATATATATATAATATATATATATAAATATATATAGATATATATATATATAATAAAAAAAATATCTTTTTGATAAAGAATTAAATAATAATAACTAATAATAATAAATAATTTATACTTAATAACCCAATAATAATATTATAATAATAATATTTCAATAGTAAAAATAATTCAATAGTAGTTCCTGGAGGACATATCATATACTCATTACAGGGCTCCAGAAAATCGTATCAATACTCTAAAATACCAACTGATCTATAATCTCTATTTATACGTGTAATTTATATTTAGAAAATATTGACGTTTTCCAAAATATATAGAAGTATTTGCACATACATAAATATGTTTACACGGGTGTCTTTATTCTCGCTGCACCTACATGGGCTTGGTCCGGTCTGGGTCCAGTCCGGACCAGTTTGGTACAACCGGGTCACTTAAACGTCAAATAATAATAATAATGAACAATTAAACTATTTAAAATGGTCATGTCACAACTTGGCCTGATTTTCCTAATTAAGACACACTTATGGACAAGGTCTTCCCTACCAGGGCTAATACACTAGTCAAGGCACGCCACTGCACTATCCATTGCACGATTTCTAGTCACCTTGTACTCCAAATTTGTAACTCCACCTCCCTATTTTGAGAAATATAAATTTGATTTTTCAAAAGCATTTTTTTATAATAACATTTGTTGATTGAAGTCCAAATAATAAGTTAGTTTTAAATAACAAATTTTGTGATCTATTTTGGAGGGAATTAATTTTTGAGCAGAAATTCAAATTTGAAAGTTTGTTGTAACAAACTTAGTGGTCCCCACTCATTTTAAAAAGTTTATAACTAATTTTTCCTTAAAATACTACAATTATGAAAAGGAAGAGGGGTTCCTTGCATAAAACTAATTGCGGGAGGGGGGAGGGTTGGACAGAGGGGGTAAAGTGTAATTTTTGTACTTTTATTATAAGTGCTGCTGAGAACAGTGAGTTCTCATTTCTTCTCAGCTCACTTGAGAATTACTGAGATCGAGAGCTCGATCCCTCTCCAGAGACTCGACGACTCATGGAGGTAGAGCAACGGGCGGTCGACGACAGCGCATGATCGTCTACTCCGACTATGGTGAGCGCTCCCTCCTAGACGAGCTTCTTCTCCGACGATAACGTGCAGAGTCCCTTCCAATTTCGACAATTGACTCTTCCGACGTCTACGAGCGGGATCTACTCCGACGACTTATCGGACGGCGAACCTTGGTAAGTACTGATCTCTTTGCTGTTTCGATCAAAGTTTTGGTGTTCGCGTGTGATGAATTTTTCCTCTGTTTTGATTTCTGGATGATCAGGAAGTGTGAGTTCTATTGATAGAGTTGTGAATAGGAGTACTATTGGATCGAATTTGAGCTGTGAGTAAGTATTTTTTGGATCCAGAGAATTCAAATATCTATATGTTTTTGTTTGAATCGTAACGTTCTGGAACTGTTTGTTATTATGCCTCAACAGAGAACTGTTTCCTATTTTAGACTCGAGAGATTGTGTCGGAGTCTCGAGGCCGTGTCTATTCATTAATTTGGACTCTCACTCTTCAGGTATCCTATTAATCCTTTACTATAATTATAGAACTTGCTATTTTGCTTTTAAATCGTAGCCGTGTCCAGGTTCGTTTGCGTGCGTGGCGTCTTGTCGTGCGTGGCCATTTCCATGGTGTCCGACCATTCTTGTGTATCCAGTCTGGAGTAGTTGGGTGCGTTGAACTGACAGGCGCGATCGAGTTGGTATTGAATGGGTCGTGGGGTGGTGCGTGAACTGCTAGGTTTCAATCTATATTTTGGCTAAATTTATTTGTAAGCTGAGTCGTGTTTAGATCTCTAAGTGTTTTGAGCTTGGTAGTTGCTGTCAGGTTGGGTTGTATAAATGCATGGTTTGGCTAAGTTGCATTCGGGTTTGTATTTATAACAATCATGAATAGTTGAGATTGTTAGGAATGTTTAGGTTGAGTTCAGGAAGATGATGGGTTTGGGATGGCTGATTGGTTTAACTAATTTATTTTATATATTTATGAATGCAGTATATATTGTGATGGCTGTTGAATGATCATGCCTACATATACAGCAGTGGGATGATTTTATAGGCATTATTTTCTATTCTCTATTTTTGGAATATTTTGTAAAGCAAGCCCAAGAATATGTGGAATATGGATGGGTTTCATAGCTTGGAGTAATGTTATTCCTTAAATTTGTGATTTAAGGGTTATGTTGCAAATTTGACTTGGGAAGGTTTATAGAAGTTGAGTTGAGTTTTCGTATACATGGGTGATCATGTGTAGTAGTAGAGTATTAGTATTTCTTGAGTTATAATAATAATAATATTTCATAATGATTTTTATATATATATTCAGCCACTTATAATCTTGGTGTAGGTATCTAGGGACTTTTATTAATATGTGTTTCTATATAAATAAGAGAATCATAGAAATAATTAAGGATTTATGTAGATTAGTGAACTTCTTGTGTTAATTCACAATAGCCAAATATTTGGAAATAAAAAGATAACCATACCTTGATGCATAGTCTTAACCAAACTTAATTATTCATAACAGGAGGACATCTAGCTTCGATCTTTACCTGTACTTTTTCGGAGCAAGGCAAGTACTTTTCTACGGTCTTGTATATTTACATTTCTTGTACTTTTCTTGTGATACGTCATGACACGATATTCTGTACCCCTGTACTCATGTATTCCTATTCTTGTACTTGCTTGTGTCGGATAGGGAAATACACTAGCCATGTGACCAATCTCCGGTTACTATATTCATGTAGATAGCTTAGGCCTCGCATCATGCACGCGGGCCTTAAGTCGTACCATATTCATGTACTCCTGTACATGCTCCTGTACTCACCCCAGCCGGTCACATGGATTAGTTGTATTTCAAACATGGTGCACTTGTCATGTCTTGTACTTCTGGTTCATAGTTACATTCATGTACCTTACATTTTTTGTACTTTATTTTCTGTACTTTCATATTCTTTTCCTGTACTTTATAGTTTATGTTCTCATGTACTTATTTCTATATCTTAATGTTCTTGTTCATTACCTAGAACTGTACTTTGCTCCGCTCTTGACTGGATATGTTGCAGGTATACTTGCAGGATATTATTCTACCTTATGGGCCAGAGTCCAAAATTTTAGCTGAGCAGGATGGAGACATGATTTAGCTAGAGGCTTCAGGTTTAGACTGTTTAGCTTTACTTCTAGATATCGTTTTAGAATTCATAGTACATTTTATTCCTGATGACTAGTACATTTATGATATATAGAATTGTGGATTATGGTGATCATTCTGGGATCGTGTATAGATGCTGTGATTGTGTACATTATGTTTATCTGGTTAGATTTCTCTAGTTTGGTACAGCTTACTTCGTCGTGTTTAACGACGAAGGCTAGGCGTGTCCGATTCGTGTCCGATTATTCGGGAGCAGGTCGTGACAAAATTTAATCATGATTAAAGCTCTCTATCGTAATAATCAACTAATTAATTATTTATAAAATCTAAAAATTACCATTTAAATAAAATAAATAATAATAGAAATATATCAAAATTTTGGGGAAGGGGAGCTACAGAGGTGGCTCTGCGATGGGGGAGGGGCCATGACCGTGACAGCTCTGTTGCTCCAGTTGATGAAACAGACGACGATATTATTGGGGTTGTTGACTGCTACCCTTCCCTGTCTTCGGTGCCTCAGCAAGCCCTAGCTTATCCTTCGCATCCGCAAACCCTAGCTTCGCATCCATCACTCCCATCACTTCCACCCCCAGCTTGGGTGCTGCATTCAGAGCTTCATCTGCTGCTCCCACCACTTCCACCCACAGCTTTGGTGTTGCGTTCAGAGCTTCATCTACTGCTCCCACCAATTCCATTCCCAGTATCGACAGTGCTTTTGGAGCTTCATCCTCCGCTTCTGCCATTTCGGCCCCCAGCTTTGGTGCTGCCTACGAAGCGTCGTCCTCTACTTCCACCTCTTCGACTCCTAGCTTCGGCGCCGCCTTTCGAATGTCATCCTTAGCTCCCGCTTCCACTATTTCGACCCCCAACTTTGGTGTGACCTTCAGTGCATCGTCCTCCGCTCCTATTTTCACCACTTCTTTGATCCTTCTTCAGTTGTCAGTGGAGAAGAGGAGTAGAGGAGAGGAGAGGATGATGAGAATGAGAGGGGTTTTTTTTGTGTGGGCGAAAAAAGAGGGGAAACCGAGAAAAGGGGGGATGAAAAATAGAGCATGCAGATCTCCTCAGGAGTGTAATTTTTAGAACTTTAGAACGCTCATGTATATAATCATTATAAAGGAATATAGTATATATAACATTTATATGTAAAAAAATGTTATAATATACCAGAAATTCTTCAAAATTGTTACATTAAGAGGTGTTTTTGAAATTTTGTAACACTTTCATATAAACTGTTATAAAAAAAAATTTGCAAGCGTTATAAAGGATATTTTTCTTGTAGTGCAACAGTTATTTATTATAAGAAAATTTATTATCAAACGGTAAAAAAACGTTTGTTAAAAAATGAGAAAATTTTGAGTAGCACCCCACTTTCTTTACCCAAATTTAAAGTGCACCCCACACAATTGTCATAATGTAAGACATCCCCCACTTTTGACAGAAACCGTCCAAAAGTAACAGTCAACTGCATTGCCCTATTTTTTTTTAAAAAAAATAGCGTTCCTCCCTCATTGTCTTTTTTCCTCCCCCCCTACTCTCTCTCCCCCCTCACACACAACCACCCCCCTCCCGGTGCCCCAGGCAGTAACGCCTTCTACTACCGCTACTACTACGGCAGCAGCTCGGTTTGCAATGTCTTCAGCGCCTTCCTCCTCCTCCTCATCGACATCACGGTCTTCATCGTCCTCTACCTCGTCTACCGCCCCTCCCACCCCCGCTTCTCCGTCACCGGCGCCTCCGTCCTTTCCCTCCGCCCCTCCCCCAACTCCTTCCTCGCCGTCGTCTCCGCCTCCACCCAGTTCACCCTCGTCGCTCGCAACCCGAGCGACAGCTCCACCGTCCTCGACGACAGACTCTCCGCGTACGTCGCCTACAACGGCGAGCCCATAACCCTGCATGTCCCGCTCCCGCCGATGGTCCAGGAGGGGGAAGCCACGGTGGTGATGTCGCCCATGGTGAGGGGAGGGCAGGAGTACGTGGCGGTGTCCGGCGACGCGACAGTGCTCGAGAGGGACCGAGCGTACGGGGTGATGGGGCTGAGGTTGGTGCTGATGGGGAGGGTCAAGTACAGATACGGTCCGTTCAGGAGCAGCTGGAGCGAATTGTACGTCGGCTGCAACGTGCTGCTCGGGGTCAGGAACGGCATGGTCGGGTCGGTGCCGTTGATCGGCGGTGATGGTGGTGTTGAAGGTGAAGGTGACGGTGGTGGTGGTGGTGGTGATGGTGAAGGTGAAGGTGGTGGTAGGGTGGTGAAGGTGGTGGTAATGATGGTTGTGGTAGTGGTGGTGGTGATGGGCGCGGCAGCGGCAGGGCGGGGGCGTGACAGCGGCGGGGCGGGGGCGCGGCAGCAGAGCGGGAGAGGGGGCAGAGCGGGGGGAGGAGGAGGAGGAGGAGGAGGGATTAGGATTTGGGATTAGGATTGGATTTGGGTTTGGTGAGGGAGAAGAAGAGGACATTTTCGTCAAAAAATGTTGGTCAAAGGGGTTGACCGTTAGGTTTGGACAGTTTCCGTCAAAAGTTGGGGGTGTTTTACATTATCACTATTGTGTGGGGTGTACCTTGAATATGGGTAAAAAAATTGGGGTGTGACTCAAAATTTTTCAAAAAAATATTCACCACAAATAACCAACACTAAAAATGGTTAGCAATTTTTTTAAACGGTTATAACCTTATGAAACAACTGTTCTTTGTGCAGTGGAATAGATTAATGGAAATTTACCAAGTGAAAACTAGTTGGAGAGTGAAAGAGAACTATCGAGTCTAAAGCAGCCTAGGAATAGATTATCAAACAGCGGGATGATGATTGATCAATGCCAGTTAAGAGTCAGGGGAAAGGGAATTTGAATATCAAACAGTACCCTGCGCAAGCTTCGAAGACTTGACCCATTTGAAACATTCTACACGTTTAATATACTTGCTCAAACTAATTTAGCCGGCTACACAGCTAAAACCTAATCAAAGGGAAAGTGACAATTGCTGTAATCATTGTAATGTTTTTTTTTTTTTTTGGGACGGTGTGGAGTTGGTAATGCTCGCTTAATTAATATGCTCGCTTTTTTATTACAATTCAAATTATGTGAAACATATAGATAGCGGTGCTGCAACAAAGGGATATTTTGACTTGTATATTTCGGCAAAAGAATAAAAAACAATCATGAATCACTACTGAATTCACATCTTTTACGAACATATATGAAGACCATGTCAAAACAGTCATAAAATCGACTTTAATTGAAAGAAAGGGACAGCTATAAGGTTTGTTGGAAATAGAACTATTTATTATTCATCATGTTATATTATAATCAATATTATGTCACCGAGTAACTAATCTGTTTTTTTTTTTTTTTTTAATGCTCGGCACGTGCAGAACTTTGTACATTCTGTATTACATGTCTGTTGGGCCCACAGTCTACAACTTCCACCAAATAAAGGGAATAATATGTTCCCGTGGTTCGATCCACTGATTTTTCGTCATCCAGCCGAAATCTTATACCCCTCTCCTCGGTAACCACAAGAGTCACTCGAGTTCGGTAACTAATCTGCTTTTGACATCGAACCTATTTGGTTAATTGTATTTTTTTTTTTCCGATGCAGTTAATTGTATTCAATAAAAAATACCTAATTTTTAACGAAATACCATCAGTTTATACATTTGTAAATTATTATTATAAACTTTTAAAGTTTTACTACTAGCTACAGTAAATTCTAAGTTTAAATATTAATACGTAAATTATTAGAAGTCATAAATTGTTTTCTTATTTTAAGCATAGTACTATAAAGGATTTTTTTTTTTTTTTTTTTTTTTTTTGTAAATCAGTCTCACTTATTGTAAGATTTTGTATTAAAATTCCAATTTTTTTTTTGTTTATTAGACTTATATTATACTTTTTGTCACGAAAAATATTTATTTTTTACAAAAAACAATCGTTGTATATTTTTCGTGACAAAAAATGAAATGCAAGCCTAATAAACACCAAAGTGAGATGTAGATACAAATTCTTATGACTAAGTGGGACAAATGTCAAAATATTCTTTTGATAAAGTATCATATATTATCTAGTAACATGTAGAATAAACGATAGCTCATGGTACAAAGTAAACGACATTTGGTATTAATGTACAAATGTGAAAATTTAGATATCAAGTTGTAAAATGTGGAAGTCCATAAATGCAATTTGCAACTGTGAAAGTTGATGGTATTTTGATGAAATTTAGCTTAATTTTTCTTCTTCTTTTTCCCACATTTCAATTATATCAGAGAAAATAAAACTTACCTAGACAAACATTTTAGGGATATTTAGACTTAGGATCACGAATAAGTTAGGATATTTGTATTTGGGTCTCCATAATAGACGCAATCAGTATTTTGGGCCTCCAATAAGCTAGGATACTTGTGTTTGAGTCTCCATAATAGACATAATTAATATGTATGTCTCCAATAAGTTAGAATATTTACGTTTGTGTCTCCATAGTAGACATAATTCAAATCCAGCTAATAATGAAAAAAACAAAGCAAGAGTAGGAAAAAAAGGAAAAAAAAAGAATACAAAATCTAAAAAACAGAAAAGGAAAAAAAATGAAAGATGACATGAATAAATTTATTATGGGAATAAAAAATTTCAGATATTCGTAATTTCAAAAAATAAATTTGTCCAAAAATAACGAGACCTAAAATATAAATATTTCGGACAAATTTATTATGGAAACCTATTCCCATGTTTGGTTTAGGTTAAAAGGTAATATTTCTGAAAATTACTAGTACTCGCATAAATAATTTACCTACAAAATACAGAAATCCTATCCCTTAAGAATAGGTGAATTTTTTTTTTTTTTTTGCTCGAGAAAAATAAACTATTATTTATTTAGCCTTTAATCCTTTTTCATTTTTTTGTTTCAGTATTTTTGTTTTTTTTTGTTTTACCTTTGTTCTATTTCTTTTCGTTTTATTTCGTCATTTTTATCTCGTTTTCCCTTTTTCGTTTTTTTTCATTTTTCATGTTTCTCGTTTTTCTAGTTTTTTTTTGGTTTCTTTTTTCATTTTATTAGTTTTTTTTTTCTTTTTCTTTTTAGTTTTTTCTTCATATTTTAGTTATGTTTTAAGAGTTAACCGTTAGTCCAAGACTAAAACACTAAATATGTCTATTATGGAGACCCAAACACAAATATTAGGACTTATAAGCTACCTGAACACTAATTATCTCTACTATGGAGTCTTAAACACAAATATCATAACTTATTTGAGACTTAAAGTCTAAATAATCCAAGATTTTACAAACGATTATATTCGTGGGTAGAGTTTGTTGTATGAAATATAAATCCTAAGAGAAATGCATGCGGCCCAAGTGGTCGGAGTTCAAGGCCCACCGGAGGCGAGTTCACCACATCTACCCATTTCTTCAAAAAAAAGCATATATATATATATATATATATATATATATATATATATATATATATATATAGACACACACAAATGTGTATCGATACTTAGAAGGGCTTTCTTGTACTTTCATAATTTTACAATGCAAATGTATAGGATGTATTGATACATGCTTGTATTCTAGCATTATATATATATATATATATATATATATATATATATATATATATATATATATATATATATATATCATCCAGAGGTGGATTCCTAATACCCTCTTTATTCCCATATATAGGGTTTCTTCCTCCTCCATGGCTAGTGCTGATTTTGAGTTCCGTTGCTTCGTCGGAGGCCTCGCTTGGGCCATCGACGATCGCTCCCTCGAGCAGGCCTTTAGCTCCTTCAGCGAGGTCGTCGAATCCAAGATTATCAACGATTGCGATACAGGGAGGTCGAGGGAGCTCGAGTTCTTGACGTTCAACAGCGAGCAGTCGATGAAGGACGCCATCGAGGGGATGAACGGACATAACCTCGACGGGAGGAGTATCACCATTACCGAGGCCCAGTCATGCGGCGGTGGCGGTGGTGGGTTCAAAAGTTGTCACACCCCAGAACCAGAATACTGGAGAGCGGGGGCAGACATAGCCAGCTACGTATATGAAATGGAATCCATCTCGCTATACGGTCACAGCTGTCTAGATACATGAGGGTTTATCTACAAGCCAACAGTCTCTTAAGGTCATGAACAAGCCTAGTGTCTCAATCACAAGCAAGTAAGTAAAAGTCACAAGATGTATGATCATTAAATATACAATAGTAAGGCGTCCCAAACATTACATATTCAGTTGATCATGAAACTAGTCGTTACAAAATGTCAGGACTAGCGAGAGTTTAGTCATACATGATCAACCCTAGGATCTGTTAATCATGTTACAGCCCGTAGGCAGACAGTAAATAAAATTGCAAACGAGCTAACACTTGCTCGGCGACTAAACGCCTCAAAAGAATATTTTTACAAGGGAGTGGAAGAGGAAAATAAAACCTACTCGTTGCCGAGATTCCTTCTAGTGTTCACCATCTAGCAGGAAGGTCGGTAGATCCTCTGGAGCTGCTCCAAAATCTGGCCACACAAAACCAGCTGGGTCAGACCCCAGAAAGAGCAAGTGCCACAAAGGAGGCTTCACTTAAGAACTAAAACCAGCAATCAGCACAAGATATAAATAAAAGCAAGAACTAGAAATAAAGAAAATACACCAGGATGACATACAACGAGATAACCATGGAACTATTCAGATAACCAGGTTACAACCCGTAAACCAAACAAGGACCGGGGTTGTAACCCTTCGTCTGAACAGAACTTGAAATTCTCACCATTTATCGGTAAAATAAATACAAGCATTCTGGTCATTCAATGATCTGTAACAGGATCAGGGCAAGACTAGACTGGTTAACTCCGTCCAATCACTTCACGGCCAAGCAAGAATTACGGCTTGATACTTTAACTAACTAGGGTTGTCACAAGCCTAATTACTAACAAGATGCAGTAAGATTATTCCACAGCCACAAGCCTTGCAGACCATCCAGGTTACCTGGGTTAAAAAATTAGAGTTGAATTCAGGTGGGACATCGTCCAGAAAACGAATGTACCCTTAGGTAGCTTGAAGGGTGCAACACATGACAGTGTGCTAGAAATGTGCCCTACTCGACGGCAGGCTACAGATCCCAAGGCGTGCCCAGGTAACGGGATTGCCTATAGCTGGGAAATCTCGTCATGACTAATGTATTAATCTAGTTATTAGCCTTAGTCCATTTTAGTAGGTACTCCTGACCGTGGTACTCAGGAGTCCCTGTCCTAGACATGATGCAAGACAGGACTGGTTTATTTATACAAACACAATCGCCCACGGTGTCCAGATTAATTATACAGGTCATGTCATGTCAGGTAGCCGTCGCAACAGCTATTCGAGATAATCATGTCAGGTTATCATGCTAAGTGTACTTGTCAGGAGTGCGCCACGACGGGCCACTATCAGGTCATGTCAGGTTATTATGTCAGGAGTGTACCACTATGGGTCACTATCACATCATGCTCAATTATCAATTCCAAACATATCAAGTAAATTCGTGATTATCAAGTTCAGGACAAAAGGCGTGTACCACTATGGGATATAAAATGGACGTTAAATATCTAATAAAATATCAATATACAGGGCTATAAAAGATCCAGGGTAAGTAGGGTCAGGTCCAGTTGCGCCTAAACATCAGGTTGCGCCTGAGTCAGACTGCGCTCAAGTCAGGCTGCGCTCAAGTCAGGCTATGCTCAAGTCAGGCTACGCTCAAGTCAGCGTATGCAAGACATACGCTTCCAAAAGGCAGCGTATGTACTCCATACGACTCCTCTTCAAGGCAGCGTATGAGGTCCATACGACTCCTCATCAAGGCAGCGTATGAGGTTCATACGACTCCTTGCCAAGGCAGCGTATGAGGTCCATACGACTCCTTGCCAAGGCAGCGTATGCAAGATATACGCCTCCAAAAGGCAGCGTATGAGGTCCATACGACTCCTTGCCAAGGCAGCGTATGTAAGACATATGCCTCCAAAAGGCAGCGTATGAGGTAGACTACGCTGCGCTAAAGAGCGCGCGCAGGTCAGTGGCACAAGCTAAAAAGCTCGCGCACACTGCTCACTGTCTTCTCCAAATCAGCAAGAACTCCATGGTTTGAACCCAAAGCTTCAAAAGTCCATAACTTGGTCAAAACAAGTCCAAATCCAACTTTTCAAAGGTCAAAATTGGGTAGAATAAAATTCTCTACAACATGGAACCATCAAAACTTGAAAACAAAGAAGTTTGATAGATCAAAACCACCAAAATTCAAAAATAAGTAATTTCTAGATTTACAAAAATTAAAGCCTCAAAATGGAAAATGACAAGTTCTAATGTGTCTTAGAAACATGAGGAGAAGCTAATGGAACAATAAAAATGGACTCTCTTGTGGAAGCAAGTTGTACTTGCCTAGACCTCTCTCTCCCACTCTCTGGTAGGTAAGGAAGTAAATGGAAGAAGAAGAAGAGATTAATGAAGAGAGAGAAGAAGAATAGGTAATAAATATGAGTGGTAGTGGTAGGTAGGGGGTTCATCCCTTGGTTCATGATGAACCAAGAGCAATCCCAAACCGAACCAAGCCAACCCAAACCAAGAATAAACCAAGCCCAGGGAGAAAATTAAGCAAGGAAATCATGCAATACAAGAATAAATACGTACACGTATTCCAGAAATACGTAATACGAACCACAAGCATTACAACTCTACCCACCTTAAAAGAATTCCGTCCTCGGAATTTAATCAAGAGGCTAGAGGAGCAATGACAAGCTACATTAATCACATGCAAGCTATAACTAGGCAGACAATCACTCATTCAAGCAAGGAATCGAAGGCATGAGGCATAAGAAAGACTTTATACCTTACGAGTCAAACAAGTCGGGATATCGCGATCGGATATCATCCTCACGCTCCCACGTTGACTCCCCCAAAGAGTGATAACCCCAAGCAACTCGGACTAATTTGATAGTCTTGTTCTTGAGGATCATCTTTCTCCGGTCCAATATAGACACGGGCCTCTCCTCATACGAAAGGTTGGTACCAACAACCAATTCTGAATGATCCAGGATGTGGCTCGGGTCCGGGATATACCGTCGTAATTGGGATACATGGAACACGTCATGCACCTCGCTTAGCAACGTTGGAAGAGCGAGACGATAGGATACATCTCTTACTCGCTCCAGAATGTCAAACGGTCCTATATACCTAGGACTAAGCTTGCCCCGTACGCCAAAACGATTGACGCCACGGTTAGGCAAAATCCTCAGGAATACATGATCGCCGACCGAAAACTCGAGAGGGTGCTGATGAGAATCGGCCCAATGGCGCTGGCGATCTTGGGCAACTAGAAGATGATCTCTGACTCGCCTGACCACTTCAACTGTTTGGGCAATCATTTCTGGACCGAGCATCTGTCTCTCTCCAACATCATCCCAGGCTAGCGGGGATATGCACTTCCTACCATACAGTGCCTCGAAAGGTGCCATCTGGATACTGGCCTGGAAACTGTTGTTGTACGAGAATTCCACCAGGTGCAAGTGATCTTTCCATGAACCATCGAAGTCAAGTGTGCAAGACCGCAACATGTCTTCAAGAGTCTGGATCGTGCGCTCGGACTGGCCATCTGTCTGCGGGTGATATGCAGAACTGAACTAGAGATGAGTTCCCAAACTCTCTTATAAGCTACGCCAAAAGTGCGACGTAAATCTTGAATCTCGGTCCGAGGTGATACTGACTGGCACACCGTGCAATCTGACAATCTGCCTGAGGTACATCTCTGCTAACTGAGCCGTCGACTGACCAACTCTGAATGGAAGAAAGTGAGCCACTTTCTTGAGCCTGTCAACTATAACCCAGATAGCATCTCTACCAGCTGGAGATCTAGGTAGTCCCGTCACAAAATCTATGGTCACTTGCTTATACTTCTATTCTGGAATCGGTAAGGGCTGAAGAAGTCCAGCCGGTCTCTGATGTTCGGCTTTAACTTGTTGGCAAACCAAACACCGAAAGACAAACCGAGCTATCTTCCGCTTCATGCCATTCCACCAGAAATGCTGCCGGATATCACGGTACATCTTCGTACTGCCGGGATGGATGGAATACTGTGAACTGTGCGCTTCTGACATGATCTCCTGCCGGATATCTCCACTGGGTACACAAAGATGCTTACCATGTCGAAGTATACCATCCTCATGAATGCATAACTCTGGTCTTCGTCCTGCCTCACACTCTGCTCTGAGTCGCTGAAGCTTGGAATCTGCCGACTGCGCCATCCGGATCCTCTCGACTATAGTGGACTGAACTTGCATACTGGCTATCAAGGCCACACTGGAAGGGAGAACAACTTCAATACCCATCTTTTGAAGATCTGCTAACAGCTCTGGTTGCGCTGTTAGAAAATAAACTCCCGCTCTCCTGCTCAATGCATCCGCAACAACATTGGCCTTCCTAGGATGATACTGCAGGTTGACATCATAATCCACAAGAAGCTCTATCCACCTTCTCTGACGCATGTTAAGATCCTTCTGGGTGAAAACATGCTTCAGGCTCTTGTGGTCGGTGAAAATCTCTACCCTATCTCCATACAAGTAGTGCCTCCACAACTTAAGTGCAAACACCACTGCTGCCAGCTCCAAGTCATGGGTTGGGTAATTCCTCTAATGATCTCGAAGTTGTCGTGACGCATAAGCTATTACCTTCTCATGCTGCATCAGAACACATCCTAAATCTCTGCTTGAAGCATCACAGTACACTGAGAATCCTCCGGTCCCATCTGGAAGCGTGAGAATATGAGCTGTTATCAGGCCTTGCTTCAACTGCTCAAAAGAACTCTGACACTCTGCAGTCCAAGCAAACTGCGCATCCTTGCGGGTCAACTACGTCAATGGCGCTGAAATTCGAGCAAAATCCGAAACAAACTGCCGGTAGTAGTCGGCCAATCCAAGAAAACTACGAACCTCTGCAACTGTGCTGGGCACTGGCCATGACTCAATAGCCACAATCTTCTGGGAATCCACTTCTACTCCTCCTCGAGTGATGATATGACCCAAGTACAAAATACGATCGAGCAAGAACTCGTATTTACTGAACTTGGCATATAACTGGTGTTCTCGGAGGATCTGAAGAACTATACGGAGATGCTGCTCATGCTCCGCCTCACTCTTGCTGTAGACCAGAATGTCATCCAAGAACACATTCACAAACTGATCCAAGTAAGGCATGAAGATGCGATTCATGAGGTCCATGAATACTGCCGACGCATTGGTTGCTCCAAAAGGCGTAACAAGGAATTCCCAATGCCCATATCTCGATCTAAAGCTGTCTTCGGGATGTCCTGCTCTCTGACTCTGATCTGATGATAACCTGAGCGCAAATCAATCTTCGAGAATACTGAAGCCCCCTTGAGTTGATCAAACAAGTCATCTATCCTCGGAAGAGGGTATCTGTTCTTGATTGTCACTGAGTTCAAGGTACAATAATCAACACATAACCTGGACGTACCATCCTTCTTTTTTACAAGAAGCATCGGAGCTCCCCAAGGCGATCCACTAGCACGAATGAATCCCTTGGTTCTGAGTTCTTCAATCATCTTGTACAATATCTCCAACTCTGACGGCGCCATCCTGTAGACTCTCTCTGACAATGGGGCTGTCCCGGGAATCAAGTCTATAGTGAACTCGATCTTCCACTCTGGAGGCATACCTGGAAGTTCTTCTGGGAAAACATCTGGAAACTCCTCGACTATCCTGGGCAACTGAACTGCTGCTACTGCCATCCGCAATACTGGAGGAGATGACTCAACTTCGCCTCGGGAGAAAGAAAACTCCGGCTCGCCTGAAATGCTAAAAATAACCCTGCCAATGTGGCAGTCTATCCTAGCATACTGGTTCCTCAACCAATCCATCCCTAGGACCACATCATAATCGGCCATCGGGAACTCTATCAATCTAGCAGGGAATTCTCTACCGCTAACTACGATCCGACACGAGGAAAACACTCTATCTACTCCCACAAGTCCATTACCAGTAAGTATATTAAGCCTTACTGATAATGACTCGGACTCCAATCCTACCCGTGTCGCGAATCGTGCAGACATAAATGAATACGATGCACCAGAATCAAATAAAGCTGAAGCTGGAAAGGAGTTGACGAGAATAGTACCTGCCACTACCTCTCCTGGTGCCAATCCTTCCTCCACGGTCATCACCATAGCCTGACCGTGCCCTTGGGGTGCTGGTCCCCTCTGCTGAAATCCTCGCTGCCTGCTCTGACTCTGGGCTTAGACTTGTGCATACTGCTGGGGGTTCTGCTGCTGGAATACTTGGGTCTGAGGCGGCAAGGGCCTCGGTAATGGATAATGCTGCTGCTGGACCGGAGCTGGTCCTCTCACAGAAGAGCTAGAAAGGTTGGACGATGATGAACTACCCCTATTCGGGCAGGATCCAACCCTATGGTCTGGTGCTCCACAAGCCAGACACAATCCCTGTGCCCTGCGACATTCTGCCACCACATGGCCTAGCTTCCCACAATGAGAACAACCCACTGCGGAAGATTGCTTCTGCTTCTGCTGCTGAGGGTGCGTCGGAGTTGAATATTGAACCGACGTTACTGAGGCCGCTCGCCTCGGAGCTCCAATAGTCAAAGCCCTGGCTGCCGGGGCCGGTGCTGAAGACTGATTCATCTGGCCGTGAGATCTCTTTCGACCTCCGGCCCTATCCACAATCCTCTGGGAGGTATACTCATGCCTCCGGGCTGCTCTCAAGATTGCATCAAAAGTCTGATGCTCAAACTGCTCAACTGCCAACAAGATCTCCAGGTGAAGTCCCTGCTGGAATCGCTGGGCTCTATCATACTCGGTTGCCACCAAAGTGGGAGCAAACTGACTGAGTCTGGAAAACTCGGCCGCATATCCGTCGACCGTCCTGTCTCCTTGCTTCAGATTGGTAAACCTCATCTGCAGATCATACCGAACCACGGCATCGAAATACTTGGTCTGGAATCTCTCTCTGAATACTGTCCAAGCAATGGGTGCTGCTAATCCAACGGCCTGCACTGCCCACCAGCTGCGAGCAAGATCTAACAACTGCAGGTGCACAATGGCCACCTTCTCGTTCTCTAGGGTCCTGGCTGCTTCTAGAATCACCTCTGTGTCCTGAAGCCATGCATCTGCCGCGATAGCATCTTCACTACCGTCGAAGAATGGAGGGTTCAAGCGCTTGAAGCTGTTGGCCGCGCTGTTACCCTGATGACCACCCCGGGTCAAAGCATCCGTCAATGCCTGGTACAAGGCATCTCCACGCCGGCCTTGGAAAGTTATCAAGGTCCTGACGAGTCCTACCAAAGTGCCGTCATCATGTTCTACAGGTTGAACTGGCTGGACTGGTGGCTCTCCGCCAGAAGGCACGACTCTGGAGGCTACTCCGGAATGCTGGGCTTGATCTCCAGGTTGCTGCTGGTCCGCGGGAGGTGCTCCGCCTTGCTGGTCGGTAGGACCACGAACAATGCCGCTGAAGAAGACGATATAGGGAACAATAAGGAAGGACCAGGACAGATCAACGATACAAGCATATGATCAGGACAAGAATCCAGGGATTCAGAAGATACGAGCAGAGATCAAGGACGAATACTGATTGAGACATCTATTCGGTAAACCCTCACATATCTTGATTTACAAGACCTGCATGGGCCACCACTTAAACCATGTCACGCCCCAGAACCAGAATACTGGAGAGCTGGGGCAGACATAGCCAGCTACGTATATGAAATGGAATCTATCTCGCTATACAGTCACGGCTGTCTAGATACATGAAGGTTGTTGGCCCATTGGTCATAGTCAACCTGATTTTAATAATTGATCAAAACTCTGTCTGGATATACGAAGCTTGTTGGGATATTTCAGCTCCTTGGACATAAGCAAGATTGGATATTCACTCCGTTCAAGACTGAAGATCTGTTTGCCTACTTGAGTCTGTACTTCCTATGCAATGTAATTTTTCATTTTATTTGAGTCTAGGAATACGTTGTACACCGAGTCGTACTGGCAAATAGGCTACTCCCAAATAGTTCAAAATGTTTTTAAAATGACCTATCAAAATGTTTACAAAAAGGTTTTTCAAAAAGGTTTTCAAAAATCACCAAAAATCTATTTTAAAAACCCTAACCTAACCCTGACAGAACTCGGCCAGAGTTCGGCCAGAGTTCGGCCAGAGTTCGGTTGGTGGCCGTTTGATTTTTGAATTCTCTGGAACTTGGTCCTCCTGCAGTTGCGGATTTGACCGAGATTTGCTCATCGAGTTCTGCCCGAATTCTGCCCGAATTCTGACAGAGTTCTTCCTTTGGAATTCCTATAAATAGAGATGGATTTCGATCATTTCAATTCACTCATTCACTTTCAATCTTCTCTCTATCTAAAAAGCTTTCTGCCTTCCAAAGAATTTTCTAGAGCTTTCATTTTCAGATCCCAAGCCAGTTACAATCCTCTAGTCGATTTGCCAGTGCGGTACGGTCTAGAAGTTTCTGAGAGATTGTAACCAGAAGGCTTGATTGAAGAATACCTCTTCACATTTGAAGTTGGACGAGTTCTTCGTATCAAAGCTCGCGTTGTAGAAGTTGCAAGGACTTCGTAAGAAAACTTGCGATTTTTCCTATAGTGGATTCAACTGGTAGCAAGAGTTCTACCGACTGGATTAGTCCTCAACAGAGGGATACCAGTATACATCGCTGTCTTTGCGTTTGCTTTCTGAACTCTGCCTTTACATTATTTTAACTGTGATTATATACTGTGATTGTGTTGCTAACATTTTTTATTTAGCATTATTCCGCTGCCAACTCTATTCACCCCCCTCTAGAGTATTACGCTTTACTATATCGTTCCTACAATTGGTATCAGAGCGGGTGTTACAGGTAAAGCGAGGGTAACAGTGCTATTATTTATTCATTATTTATTAGATCACAGCACATCACATGGCTACTATGAAATTCACAAGTGAAGGTCAGGCCACAAACAGACCCCCTCTGTTTGATGGTACTAACTACACTTATTGGAAAATACGGATGAGTTTCTTCTTGAAATCTCTTGATTTTGACTTATGGGCTATTGTTCTTGATGGCTATCAGAAGCCACCTCGTATAAATGTCGAAGGAGTTTTGGTTGAAAAACCCCAAAGCAGTTATACAGAGGAAGAAAAGAAAAAGGCCAGTCTTGATGCACGTGCCATTAATGCTCTTTTTTGTGCCTTAGACAGAACAGAATTTAACAGGGTATCTACATGCACAACGGCAAATGGTGTATGGAAGCTTCTCGAAGTTACACATGAAGGCACGACTCAAGTCAAGGAGTCAAAAGTCAGCAGACTTACTCAAGAGTACGAGGCGTTCAAAATGAAGCCAAATGAAACAGTCACACAAATGTTCGAGAGGTTCTTGGATATTATAAACCCTTTGTCCTCCTTAGGCAAAGATTACAGTAACCACGAAAAGATTCGCAAACTCCTGCGAGCTCTCACCAAGAACTGGATTCCGAAGGCTACAGCTATCATTGAAGGAAACGACCTCACCACAATGTCACTTGAAGTACTCATGGGTAAACTACTCACTCATGAACTGGAGCTACAAGATTTTGAAGAACCTGCACCAAAGGAGAAGACTATCGCCCTCAAGGCTCAGCACAGAAAAGCTGCTGAAGATGACTCAGACAGCAGTGGATCTGACGCTGAAGATCAAGCTCTCCTAGCAAGGAAGTTTAAAAGATTCATGAGACATGAGAAGAGAGTCAAAGAGAACAACAACAAACAACTGGTACCAAGAAGATGCTATCTGCTATGGCTGCAAGAAGAAGGGACATATAAAGAAGGACTGTCCCATCAACTCATCATCGAGCAAGAAGAACAACAGGTATAAAAAAGGCAACCTGAAAAGATCAACGTCTCGGAAATATGCCAACACCAGCATATGGCATGAGAGTGAAGCTAGCGACTCAGAAGATAAACATTCAGAGGACGCTGCAAACATCTGCTTCATGGCAATCGATCAGGTACCTACTGAACCTGTAGAAACATATGATGACTTCACCTTTGAGCAATTAGGAGATGCCTTCAGTGACCTGATGCTTGACTACAGGAAACTGCGTAGTAAATATCAGACCGCTAAGAAGGTACTCAAAGAGTACAAAGGAGAAATATGAAGACTTACCGACCTACTAGCTGAGGTTAGAGCTAATGTTAGTGAGTCTGGTGAGCTTTTCTCTATAAAGCTCTTATTACACGAGACTAAACAGTCATCCGAAGAGAAAGACAAGATTATAGACCAATTGAGAGAAGATCTTTCTAGAGAAAAGAAAAGTCTTCAATCTGCACAAATCAGAATGGAATCACTCACTTCTGATTATACTAAGTTATATGACACTTCCAAAAGGTTGGAAATTAGGTTAGGAAAACAGCCTGAGCCTGCTGCTTCCTATCTTAACACGTGTCACTTACCGAGAATTCGGAACATTTCCAAGCCAAACACTGTCAAACCAAACCATATAAAACCTTTACCCCAAAAGGTTAAGCCCAAACATGATCATAGGTATGCATTCTTCTATACTAGAAAACCCAAACCTACCAACCATGCACACCACTCAGCTTTCAACACTCGACATGCACAATGTCATTATTGTGGCCTCATTGGTCATATATCATCTGCATGTAGAATGAGAAAGCTTGTAGATTTAAATGTTTATGTTTGGATACCTAAAGCTAACAATTCAGGATCCTACAAGAAATGGGTACCAAAGGTTTCATCTGCAAACTGTTTTGTAGGTGGAACACCCTTCACATGCTAGAAGCAAATGGATCCTCGACAGCGGTTGCTCACGGCATATGACCGGTGACGCTACCCTATTTGCAACACTGTCGAAGAAGAAGAAGGAAGGTTATGTTTCCTTCGGTAATAATTTGAAAGGGTATATTATTGGTATCGGTGATGTTGGTAAGTCTCCCTATCCAGTGATTAAAGATGTCTGTCTGGTTACCGAGTTGAAACATAATCTGCTCAGCATAAGTCATCTAGCTGATCATGGTTATGGTTTCAACTTTGGCAAAGACAAATGTACTATAGTTGATAGCTCAACTGGTAGTACTATCTTTGAAGGAATCAGGAAAGACAATATATATGTTTTCTATCTGTTGGAAGAAGCTAACATTTCAGGTATATGCTTAATGGCCAAAAGTGATGAAAGTCATCTATGGCACATGAGACTCGGTCATGCAAACATGGATACAATTTCAAGATTATCCACAAAGAAGATAGTACGTGGTTTACCAGACATAACATTCAAGAAGGATTCTGTATGCAGCCAATGTGAAAAGAACAATGCTACCAAATCCATATTCAAGTCTGTAAACGCAGTATGTACTACTAGACCTCTACAATTGCTACACATGGATTTATTCGGTCCTAGCAGAGTTGCTAGTCTCGGAGGTAAATTATATGCATTTGTTATTGTAGATGATTTTTCTAGATACACGTGGGTATATTTCTTGACACGCAAGAATGACGCATTATCCGAATTTGTCGCCTTTTGCAAGAAAGTACAAAATGAAAAAGGTTACATGATCACTCGAATTAGAAGCGATCATGGAGGCGAATTCGAGAATGCTGATTTCGAGCAATTTTGTGACACACACGATTTCATACACGAGTTCTCCTGCCCTAGAACTCCACAACAAAATGGAGTTGTGGAACGTAAGAACAGAACTCTAACCGAAATGGCCAGAGTGATGTTAAATCAATTTAGCCTACCCAAATACTTCTGGGCTGAAGCTGTCAATACAGCTTGCTTTATGCTTAATAGAGTTCTAATTCGACCCAAATCGAAGAAGACTCCATTTGAGTTATGGTTTGATAGAATTCCTTCAGTTTCATACTTTAAGATTTTTGGCTGTAAGTGCTTTATTCTTAATACTAAAGACAACTTGGGAAAGTTTGACGAAAAGGCCGATGAAGGTATATTTCTAGGTTATGCGACAAAGAGCAAAGGGTACAGAGTCTTCAACAAACGTACCATGATCATCGAAGAATCAATCAACATCACTTTTGATGAAATGAACCAAATGTCTCTCGATGATAGTGATGAAGATCTGCCTACATCAAGTTCAACATCAGCTGAACCTGAACCAAGCTCTGCACTAGCTGAACCCCCTAGAGGAGATCCAGGAACCAGCTACCTACAGAGTCTACCGAAGAGGTTAAAATTCACAGCTGATCATCCACAAGATTTGGTAATTGGTGACATTACCAAAGGAGTAAGTACTCGATCATCCAGTAGAGATATTGTTTCTAGTGTTGCATTTATTTCACAGCTAGAACCTAAATCTATTGATGAAGCATGTAGTGATAGTTTCTGGATAGATGCCATGCAAGAGGAATTAAACCAATTCGAACGGAATCAAGTTTGGGAACTTGTTCCCAAGCCTATTGATCATCCGGTCATTGGCACCCGTTGGGTATTCCGAAACAAACTAAATGAGGATGGTTTAGTAACTCGTAACAAGGCTCGACTCGTAGCTCAAGGATACAATCAAGAAGAGGGTATCGACTACGATGAGACTTATGCCCCAGTTGCGAGATTAGAATCCATTCGAATGTTATGTGCATTTGCATGTTTTCATGATTTCAAACTTTTTCAAATGGATGTAAAAAGTGCTTTTCTAAATGGCTTTATAAAAGAAGAAGTTTTTGTAGCACAACCTCCGAATTTCACGGATTTCAAAAATCCTGACCATGTTTTCAAGTTGAAGAAAGCCTTATATGGTTTGAAACAAGCCCCTCGTGCTTGGTATGACCGTCTAAGCTCTTTTCTACTTGACAACGGTTTTTCAAAAGGAAAGGTTGACACTACACTTTTTATTAAATCTTTAATGGCAAGCTGCTTTTAATTCAAATTTATGTTGATGATATCATATTTGGATCCACTGATGAATCTTTGTCAAGAATTTTCTAAGTGTATGCAGAATGAGTTTGAGATGAGCATGATGGGAGAGCTGAAGTTCTTTCTCGTATTGCAAATCAAACAAACCGACAATGGGACGTTCATTAATCAAGCCAAGTACACAAAAGATTTGCTAAAGAAGTTCGATCTGGACAATGTCAAACCTATTGGCACTCCGATGGCAACTTCAACAAAACTTGATTCTGACGAACAAGGCAAGCCAGTCGACACACGTAAGTATCGAGGTATGATTGGTAGTTTACTTTACTTAACTGCTAGTCGTCCAGATATAATGTTTAGTGTTTGCCTGTGTGCACGTTTTCAAGCTAACCCAAAGGAATCACATCTGACCGCAGTTAAGCGTATCTTCCGATACCTTAAGGGCACTTCTTCTGTCGGCTTGTGGTATCCCAAAACTAAATCCTTTGACCTTATTGGTTATTCGGATGCAGATTTTGCGGGATGCAAGGTTGATAGAAAAAGTACTAGCGGTACATGTCATTTCTTAGGCAAGGCTCTAGTCTCTTGGTTTAGTAAAAAGCAAAATTCTGTAGCCTTATCAACAACAGAGGCTGAGTATATCACCGCAGGACGTTATTGCGCTCAGATTTTGTGGATGAAACAAATCCTAGAAGACTTTGATTTATTTTTCACACATATTCCCATTTTCTGTGATAACACGAGCACCATTAATTTGACTAAGAATCCTGTATGTCATTCTCGTACTAAACATATCGAGATTAGACATCATTTTCTTAGAGATCATCATCAAAATGGAGATATAAACCTTGTGTACATAGATACTGAAAATCAATTAGCTGACATCTTCACTAAACCTCTAGCGGAAGATCGTTTCAATTATTTACGTCGAGAATTAGGAATTTTGGACGTCAATAATATTAATTGATTTTATTTTATGATTATATATCATTATGCAAAAACTGTGTTAGAGACAAGCTAATAAAGAGTCTGTCTGTCACCACAACTACGGTTGAAGCGAAGCGGTACTTAAGAGTTCCCCGGTGAACCTCCGCCAGCTGGAACAGTACTCCTACAGCTAATCTGAGACAGTCGTTGTGTAACGACATTTAATTCATAAAATATTATTAATTATGTTATTTGAAGACTAAAAGAACTAATCTTTGAATTAAATATTTGCAACGAGTCAATGAAAAAGAAGTAGCAAAAATCAACTTTGAAAGAACCCTAGGCGAATTCGGCCAGAGCTCTGACCGAATTCGGCCCGAGTTCGGTTGAGGGTGTATGTGTATATATACAGAACCCGAGAGCTTCTTCTCTTTCATTACTTCCAAACTAATTACAACAGCAGCAGCAGCCGACCCCGACCTCCAAACCCTAGTTCTTCACCAATCTATTGCTTCCAATCTACTTGGTGAAATCCTTCCAAAATTTGGAATCGTGCGGAGATCGTTCTTCTCTGCAACATATCTAATTTTCGTGAGGTATAACTCCCTCTCTCTCCACCTTTCAAATTAGTGCTTTTTATTTCAATGGCACCTAGATTTAATCCGTCAAAGAGGAAGAAGACCACTCCTAGTGAGGAAGGGTCCTCTTCGAATCCTCACACGGATTCTTTGTTTACGCCGGTCCAAAAGAGCGACGGCGCTTTCGATGGGTTCTTCTTTCAAACCCTCGATCAAGCTTTATTATGGTACGGTGACTTTTCCACCCGTTCCATATGTAGCGGCGCTCCGGTTAAATGGACGGTATTCCCTGATCATCGTCACTTATTTGAGGCATTAGGGTTACACTTACTTGTTAAACTGTGCTTCCCAATAGCTACTAATGCCATTAGATTGTTCTATTGCAATCTCGTAGTTAACACTTTTGACGTGAGCACACGTGTCGGAGGCATAGACATTGACTTCAATGATGTCCTTCTAGCGGAGATTCTTGGTATTCCCAATGAAGGTGAACCACTAGTTGATATCACGGAATTCGATTTCCCCGAAGGCACTACACTCACGAGTTTCAAAACGGAACTTTGTGCACCTGACAGAGTACGTTCTGGAAAGTTCAAGGCTAACAACCTGAACTTGTTTAACTACGAATTGCATCGCATCATCTACTCTACTCTTCTTCCAAAATCCACTTTCAAGGATGATGTGACTTCGCTTGAGCTGTCCGCCATGTACCATATTCTTAAGGGGATTCCTTTTTCCACCCCTAAGACAATCATTCAGATGATGGGATGTTGTCGTGCTAGAGATCGAAATCTCTCTTACGCGATGATTCTCCCTCGTATCTTTCAGCGATTCGAGATCGATCTATCGACTTGTACTCAGGACTCTGAGCCCAAGTTACTCCAGCTTTCTCGTCGCAGCCGGACTGCTTCAGCTCCACCTCCTGCTCCTCCTACTGCACCATCTTCACCACATCAGCCGTATGCCATGACTTTTGAGGGCATACATCAGCATTTATCAGCTTTGCACGTCTCGATGACGGACATGGCTTGCGAGCGAGAGTTCCGCGATGTCACCCGTTACCAGGCGATGGCAAACTCCTTGGCCGATCTGCGTTTTGTCCAGACTGGTCACTCTGCTGCTTCCATCCCTCGTGATCCAGCTTTTTCGGGTTACCGCTGTGAGGATGAGGCTGTTCATGCCTACTTCCAGCCAGGTAACGCCTATGACTGGTATCGTGCACCTCGAGATTACGTTGGTGAGTTCTATGCTGGCGCCCCTACTCATCCTACTGGCACTGGTACTTCCGGTCATGCTGGCCACGCTGCTGATGATATTGATGAGGATAGTGATGATGAGATCTGATTTGATTATTAGTGATATTCTATTGTATACTTGGAAATGCTCCGACTTTCCAAGTTTTTATCATTTACTTTTTATCAGTACTTTGTAGTTTGATATCAGTACTTTTTATCTTCATGGACATGTTTTTGATGTTTCATTTATGACATCTCAGTTTATTTCAGTATTTTGTTTAAGCACTATCTCTTTATACTGCTTCTCCATTTTAAACTGCCTGTGAAATAGCATGCCTGAGATTTTTTATGTTTTTGAAGCAATACATGCCTGTGATGATAATTTGTAGAAACTTTACATTCCTGTGATGCTATATCTCTAATTCTTATACTATATTTCTTTTATTTTCTCGCTATTTGTTACTTATGCATTGATTGCGGGGGAGCCTTCTGCATTTAATGCGGGGGAGCCTTCTCTTGTGCAATTATTTTGCTAAGTGACAAAGGGGGAGAAAATTAAAAATGATCTAACATTTTTTTTTGAGTTAAATACAGGTTATGAACAATTTCTACTTTTTGATATTTTTGAACAAGCTTGAACTAGCTTAATGTTATATCATTCATAGTTTGTCAATTATCAAAATGGGGGAGATTGTTGGCCCATTGGTCATAGTCAACCTGATTTTAATAATTGATCAAAACTCTGTCTGGATATACGAAGCTTGTTGGGACATTTCAGCTCCTTGGACATAAGCAAGATTGGATATTCACTCCGTTCAAGACTGAAGATCTGTTTGCCTACTTGAGTCTGTACTTCCTATGCAATGTAATTTTTCATTTTATTTGAGTCTAGGAATACGTTGTACACCGAGTCGTACTGGCAAATAGGCTACTCCCAAATAGTTCAAAATGTTTTTAAAATGACCTATCAAAATGTTTACAAAAAGGTTTTTCAAAAAGGTTTTCAAAAATCACCAAACATCTATTTTAAAAACCCTAACCTAATCCTGACAGAACTCGGCCAGAGTTCGGCCAGAGTTCGGCCGGAGTTCGGTTGGTGGCCGTTTGATTTTTGAATTCTCTGGAACTTGGTCCTCCTGCAGTTGCGGATTTGACCGAGATTTGCTCATCGAGTTCTGCCCGAATTCTGACAGAGTTCTCCCTTTGGAATTCCTATAAATAGAGATGTATTTCGATCATTTCAATTCACTCATTCACTTTCAATCTTCTCTCTATCTAAAAAGCTTTCTGCCTTCCAAAGAATTTTCTAGAGCTTTCATTTTCAGATCCCATGCCAGTTACAATCCTCTAGTCGATTTGCCAGTGCGGTACGGTCTAGAAGTTTCTGAGAGATTGTAATCAGAAGGCTTGATTGAAGGATACCTCTTCACATTTGAAGTTGGACGAGTTCTTCGTATCAAAGCTCGCGTTGTAGAAGTTGCAAGGACTTCGTAAGAAAACTTGCGGTTTTTCCTATAGTGGATTCAACTGGTAACAAGAGTTCTACCGACTGGATTAGTCCTCAACAGAGGGATACCAGTATACATCGCTGTCTTTGCGTTTGCTTTCTGAACTCTGCCTTTACATTATTTTAACTGTGATTATATACTGTGATTGTGTTGCTAACATTTTTTATTTAGCATTATTCCGCTGCCAACTCTATTCACCCCCCCTCTAGAGTATTACGCTTTACTATATCGTTCCTACAAGGGTTTATCTACAAGCCAACAGTCTTTTAAGGTCATGAACAAGCCTAGTGTCTCAATCACAAGCAAGTAAGTAAAAGTCACAAGATGTATGATCATTAAATATACAATAGTAAGGCGTCCCAAACATTACATGTTCGGTTGATCATGAAGCTAGTCGTTACAAAATGTCAGGACTAGCGAGAGTTTAGTCATACATGATCAACCCTAGGATCTGTTAATCATGTTACAGCCCGTAGGCAGACAGTAAATAAAATTGCAAACGAGCTAACACTTGCTCGACGGCTAAACGCCTCAAAAGAATATTTTTATAAGGGAGTGGGAGAGCAAAATAAAACCCACTCGTTGCCGGAAATGTGCCCTACTCGACGGCAGGCTACAGATCCCAAGGCGTGCCCAGGTAACGGGATTGCCTGTAGCCGGAAAATCTCGTCATGACTAATGTATTAATCTAGTTATTAGCCTTAGTCCATTTTAGTAGGTACTCCTGACCGTGGTACTCAGGAGTCCCTGTCCTAGACATGATGCAAGACAGTACTGGTTTATTTATACAAACACAATCGCCTACGGTGTCCAGATTAATTATACAGGTCATGTCATGTCAGGTAGCCGTCGCAACAGCTATTCGAGATAATTATGTCAGGTTATCATGCCAAGTGTACTTGTCAGGAGTACGCCACGACGGGCCACTATCAGGTCATGTCAGGTTATTATGTCAGGAGTGTACCACTACGGGTCACTATCACGTCATGCTCAATTATCAATTCCAAACATATCAAGTAAATTCGTGATTATCAAGTTCAGGACAAAAGGCGTAAGGATATAAAATGGACGTTAAATATCTAATAAAATATTAATATACAGGGCTATAGAAGATCCAGGGTAAGTAGGGTCAGGTCCAGTTGCGCCTAAACATCAGGTTGCGCCTGAGTCAGACTGCGCTCAAGTCAGGCTGCGCTCAAGTCAGGCAACGCTCAAGTCAGGCTACGTTCAAGTCAGCGTATGCAAGACATATGCTTCCAAAAGGCAGCGTATGTACTCCATATGACTCCTCTTCAAGGCAGCGTATGAGGTCCATACGACTCCTCATCAAGGCAGCGTATGAGGTCCATACGACTCCTTGCCAAGCCAGCGTATGAGGTCCATACGACTCCTTGCCAAGGCAGCGTATGCAAGACATATGCCTCCAAAAGGCAGCGTATGAGGTCCATATGACTCCTTGCCAAGGCAGCGTATGCAAGACATACGCCTCCAAAAGGCAGCGTATGAGGTAGACTGCGCTGTCTAAAGAGCGCGCGCAGCTCAGTTGCGCAAGCTAAAAAGCTCGCGCACACTGCTCACTGTCTTCTCCAAATCAGCAAGAACTCCATGGTTTGAACCCAAAGCTTCAAAAGTCCATAACTTGGTCAAAACAAGTCCAAATCCAACTTTTCAAAGGTCAAAATTGGGTAGAATAAAACTCTCTACAACATGGAACCATCAAAACTTGAAAACAAAGAAGTTTAATAGATCAAAACCACCAAAATCCAAAAATAACTAATTTTTAGATCTACAAAAATTAAAGCCTCAAAATGAAAAATGACAAGTTCTAATGTGTCTTAGAAACATGAGAAGAAGCTAATGGAACAATAAAAATGGGCTCTCTTGTGGAAGCAAGTTGCACTTGCCTAGACCTCTCTCTCCCTCTCTCTGGTAGGTAAGGAAGTAAATGGAAGAAGAAGAAGAGATTAATGAAGAGAGAGAAGAAGAATAGGTAATAAATATGAGTGGTGGTGGTAGGTAGGGGGTTCACCCCTTGGTTCATGATGAACCAAGAGCAATCCCAAACCGAACCAAGCCAACCCAAACCAAGAATAAACCAAGCCCAGGAAGGAAATTAAGCAAGGAAATCATGCAATACAAGAAAAAATACGTACACGTATTCCAGAAATACGTAATACGAACCACAGGCATTACAAAAGTGGCGAAGGCGACGACGGTTACAATCGCAGCGACGACGGATATGAGGCTCGTCATGATGGTGGCGGCAGTAGATATGGAGGCGGCGGCGGTGGATACTCGAGGGGAGGTGGTGGATCTGATGGAAACTGGAGGAACTAATTTCCCAGAAATATTGTCACGCCCCAGAACCAGAGTACTGGAGAGCGGGGGCAGACACAGCCAGCTACGTATATTAAAATGGAAACCACCTCGATATACGGTCACGACTGTCTAGAAATATGAGGGTTTACTACAAGCCAACGGTCTCTTATGGTCAAGCCTATTGTCTCAATCTCAAGCAAGTAATATAATTACAAGATGTTTGACCACCAAATATACAATAAAAGGCGTGCCAAATATTACATATTAGCTGATCATGAAGCTAGTCATACAAAATGCTAGGACTAGCAAGAGTTAAGTCATACATGATCAACCCTAGGATTTGTTAATCATGTTTACAGTCCGTAGGCAGACAGTAAGTAAAAGTGCATCGAGCTAACAGGTGCTCGTCGGCTAAACGCCTCAAAAGAATAAATTTACAATAGAGTGAGCGAAACAAAATAGAAAACCCACTCGTAGCCCGGGTTCCTTCTAGTCGCCACCATTGAGCTGGAAGCTTGGTAGATCCTCGGGAGCTGCTCCAAAATCTGGCCACACAAAACCAGCTGGGTCAACCCCAGAAAGAGCAAGTGCCACAAGGGGGCCACGAAATAAGAACAAAAGCCAGCATTAACACAAGAAGATGTAATATTAAAACTAGAATTTATGGAAACATGGCAGGGTGATATACGACAAGATAACCATGGAACTATTTCGATAGCCAGGTTACAACCCGTAAACCAAACAAGGACCGGGGTTGTAACCCTTTATCTGAACAGAACTTGGTTTCCCACCATTTATCGGCAAGATAAAATACAAGAAATCAAGACAGGAAGCAATCTTGTACTGAATCAAGACATGGCTAGACTGGTTATACCTCATTCAATCAATCACGGCCAAGCAGATCCTACGGCTTACTACTTTAACTAACTAGGGTTATCACAGGCCTAATTACTAACAAGATGCAGGGAGATTGATCCACAGCCACAAGCCCTGCAGACCATCCAGGCTACCCAGGACAAAAGATTAGGATTGAATTCAGGTGGATACATTATCCAGGAGACACATGTACCCTTAGGTGACTTAGAGGGTACAACACTCGACGGTGCGCTGGAAATGTGCCCTACTCGACGGCAGGCTACAGATCCCAAGAGCGCCCAGGTAACGGGATTGCCTGTAGCTGTGTCATCTCTTCATGACTACATTGTGTTATTCTAGTTATTAACCTTAATCCATTTTAGTAGGTACTCCTGACCGTGGTACTCAGGAGTCCCATCCTAGACATGATGCAAGACAAGACAAGTAGATTTAACAAGCAAGCAAGAAAGAACCACCCACGGTGTCAAGGTAAGTCAAGTTAAGTTATCAAGTCATGTCAAGTCAGGAGTGCGCCGCCACGGGCCACTATCAAGTTATCAAGATAAATCATGTCAGGTGGGTCATGTCGGGAGTGCACCATTACGGGTGACTGTCGTGTTATGCTAGTTCCTTTTCATACCATGCCATGTACAATAGTCATTCCAAACATATTAAGTAAAATCAAGTTCATGACAAAAGGCGTAAGGATATAAAATAGGCGTAAAATATCTAATAAAATATCAATATACAGGACAATAGAAGAGCCAAGCTTAAAGAAATAAGACCAAACTCCAAGAACCTGGGTTAAGCAAGGGGGTCAGGGGAGCAGCGTACGAAAAGTCACGCACGCTGAGAGCAGCGTAGGTGAAAAGTCACGCACGCTTCAGAGAGCAGCGTAGGTGAAAAGTCACGCACGCTCAAGAGGGCAGTATACGTGAAAGTCACGCACGCTACAGGAAGCAGTGTACGTGAAAGTCACGCACGCTCAAGGGAGCAGTGTACGTGAAAGTCACGCACGCTATAGGGAGCAGTGTACGTAAAAGTCACGCACGCTACAGGGAGCAGTATACGTGAAAGTCACGCACGCTCAAGGGAGCAGCTGCATGAAAAGTCACGCACGCTCAAGGAAGCAGCTGCGTGAAAAGTCACGCACGCTTCAAGGAAGTAGCTGCGTAAAAAGTCACGCACGCTCAAGGAAGCAGCATACGTGAAAAGTCACGCACGCTCAAGGGAGCAGCTGCGTGAAAAGTCACGCACGCTCAAGGAAGCAGCTGCGTGAAAAGTCACGTACGCTTCAAGGAAGCAGCTGCGTGAAAAGTCACGCACGCTCAAGGAAGCAGCATACGTGAAAAGTCACGCACGCTCAAGGGAGGCAGCTGCGTGAAAAGTCACGCACGCTCAAGGGAGACACACTTCCAACAGGAAGCATACTCAAGTCTGCGTACGCAGCGCTAAAGAGCGCGTGTAACTCAGTGTGCGTGAGTTAAACAGCTCTGCACACTGTTTACTGTCTCCTCCAAATAGCAAGAACACTATGGATGAACCCAAAGCTTCCAAGCATCATAACTTGGCCATCCGAACTCCAAATCCGGATTTCTAAAGTTTCAACTGGAGTGAAACTGAATGCTCTTCCACATGGAAACATCAAAACCCATGAAAATCCAACCAAAACAGCTCAAACCATGCCAAATCCAAAAATGGGAAAAACCTAGATCTAGAATAATGGAGACTTCAAATCACAAAATACCAAGACCTAATATTGATCACCATGTCCTACTCTAGCAAATGGACAAATAAAAGAGGGCTCTCATGTAGTGGCAAGGTGCACTTGCCTAGGGTTGGAAGAGTTGTGTAGAGGAAGGAGAAGAAGATGAAGGAAATTAATGGTGGTGGTAATGAAGAGAGAGAGTGGTAGGTGGGGATATAAAGAGGGGGAGTTGTGGTGGGAATGAGAGGTAGCATAAGCTAAGGTGCTCCAATACATAAACCAAACCGAACCAATCCAATAAAACCGAGCCAAGCCAAAAACCCAAATACGAGAAATACCAAAATTCTACAAGCTGAGAAAAATAAAAATACATGCCAAAATCCAGATACGAGTATAAATACGAAATACGAAAAATACGGAAAAAGAGGGTGACAACTCTACCCACCTTAAAAGAATTTCGTCCTCGAAATTTAATCAAGGAGCTAGAGATTGTCACGACAAGCTACATTAAGCACAGGCAAGTTACACTAAGCAGTTCAATCATGCAGTCATACAATGCAAGCAAGGAAGGGAAAACGTAAGGCATAAGAAAGACATTATACCTCACGAGTCAAACAGGTAGGGATATCGCGATCGGATGTCGTCCTCACGCTTCCACGTTGACTCACCTAGAGAGTGATGACCCCAAGCAACACGGACTAATTTAATAGTCTTGTTCTTGAGTATCTTCTCCCTCCGGTCCAATATAGACACGAGCCTCTCCTCATACGAAAGGTTGGTACCAACAACCAATTCCGAATGGTCTAGAATGTGGCTCGGGTCCGGAATATACCGTCGTAATTGGAACACATGGAATACATCATGTACCTCACTTAGCGACGGCGGAAGAGCGAGACGATAGGATACATCTCCTACTCACTCTAGAATATCGAACGGCCCTATATACCTAGGACTAAGCTTTCCCTGCACGCCGAAGCGAATGACGCCGCGGTTAGACGAGATCCTAAGGAATACATGGTCGCTGACAGCAAATTCTAAGGGACGCCGATGAGCATCGGCCCAATAGCGCTGGCGGTCCTGGGCAACTCGGAGGTGATCTCTGACCTTCCTGACCACTTCAACCGTCTGGGAAATCAACTCGGGTCCGAGCATCTGCCTCTCTCCGACATCGTCCCATGCTAGCGGGGATCTACACTTCAACTCGGGTCCGAGCATCTGTCTCTCTCCGATATCGTCCCATGCTAGCGGGGATCTGCACTTCCTGCCATAGAGAGCCTCGAAGGGTGCCATCTGGATACTGGCCTGATAACTGTTGTTGTACGAGAATTCCACCAGGTGCAGATGATTCTCCCATGAACCACCGAAGTCAAGGGTACAAGATCTCAACATATCTTCAAGAGTCTGGATTGTGCGCTCTGATTGATCATCCGTCTGTGGGTGATATGCTGAGATGAACTGAAGGCGAGTCCCCAAACTCTTCTGTAAGCTGCGTCAAAAATGTAATGTGAATCTTGAATCCCTGTCCGAGGTAATGCTGACTGGCACACCGTGAAGCCTGACGATCTGCCTGAGATACATCTCTGCTAACTGCACCGTCGACTGCCCAACTCTGAATGGAAGAAAGTGTGCCACCTTGGTAAGCCTGTCCACAATTACCCACATAGCATCTCTGCCGGCCGGAGATCTGGGCAATCCGGTCACGAAATCCATGGTTATATGTTCCTATTTCCATTCTGGGATCGGTAAGGGTTGAAGAAGTCCAGCGGGCCTCTGATGTTCAGCTTTAATCTGTTGGCAAACCAAACATCGAGAGACAAACTGGGCTATCTCCCTCTTCATGCCATTCCACCAAAAATGTTGACGAATATCACGGTACATCTTCGTACCACCCGGATGAATAGAATACTGCGAACTGTGGGCTTTTGCCATGACTTCCTGTCTGATATCTCTACTAGGTACACAAAGATGAGTGCCGTGCCGAAGGGTACCGTCTTCATGGATACATAACTCTGGCCTTCTTCCTGCTTTACACTCTGCTCTGAGTCGCTGGATCTTGGAATCTGTTGACTGTGCCACCCGGATTCTCTCAACTATGCTGGACTGAACCTGTAGGCTAGCCATCAATGCCACGCTGATTGGAAGAACCACTTCAATTCCCATCTTCTGAAGATCTGCCAATAATTCTGGTTGCGCCGTCAGGAAATAAACTCCGGCTCTCCTACTCAATGCATCTGCTACAACGTTGGCCTTCCCGAGATGATATTGCAAATCCACATCAAAATCTACCAGTAGCTCGAGCCATCTTCTCTGCCGCATATTCAGGTCCTTCTGGGTGAAGACATACTTCAGGCTCTTATGATCAGTAAAGATCTCTACTCTATCTCCGTACAAGTAGTGTCTCCACAATTTCAAAGCAAACACTACCGCTGCCAATTCCAGGTCGTGGGTCGGGTAGTTCTTCTCATGATCACGTAGTTGACGTGACGCATAAGATATTACCTTCCCATGCTGCATCAAGACACATCCCAATCCTCTGCCTGAAGCGTCACAATAAACTGTGAATCCTCCGGTCCCATCTGGAAGGGTGAGAATGGGAGCCGTTATCAAACCTCGCTTCAACTTCTCAAATGAACTCTGACACTCTGCGGTCCAAACAAACGGCACATCCTTGCGGGTCAACTGGGTCATCGGCGCTGAAATCCTTGCGAAATCTGAAACGAACCGCCGGTAGTAGCCGGCCAATCCAAGGAAGCTGCGAACCTCCGCCACTGAGCTGGGTACAGGCCATGACTCGATAGCCACAATCTTCTGGGGATCCACTTCCACTTCTCCTCGGGTAATGATGTGACCCAAGTACGAAATGCGATCGAGCCAGAACTCGCATTTACTGAACTTGGCGTACAACTGATGCTCCTGAAGCGTCTGGAGGACGACCCTGAGATGCTGCTCATGCTCTGCTTCACTCTTACTGTAGACCAGGATGTCATCTAGGAACACGATCACAAATTGATCCAAGTAAGGCATGAAAATGCGATTCATGAGGTCATTGAATACGGCCGGCGCATTGGTCGCTCCAAAGGGCATAACAAGGAACTTCCAATGTCCATACCTCGATCTGAATGCTGTCTTCGGGATGTCCTGCTCTCTGACTATGATCTGGTGATATCCCGACCGTAAGTCGATTTTCGAGAACACTGAAGCCCCTTTGAGCTGATCAAACAAGTCATCTATCCTCGGAAGAGGGTATCTGTTCTTGATTGTCACCGAATTCAAGGTACGATAATCAACACATAGCCTGGACGTACCATCCTTCTTTTTCACAAGAAGCATCGGGGCTCCCCAAGGCGATCCACTTGCACGGATGCATCCCTTGGTCCTCAGTTCTTCAATCATCTTGTATAAAATTCTCCAACTTTGAAGGTGCCATCCTGTAGACTCGCTCTGATACTGGTGCTGTCCCGGGAATCAAGTCTATAGTGAACTCAATCTCCCGTTCCGGCGGCATCCCTGGAAGCTCCTCTGGAAAGACGTCTGGAAACTCTTCAACTATCCGGGGTAACTGTACTGCTGCTACTGCCATCCGCAACACTGGGGAAGATGGCTCCACTGCTCCTCTGGAAAACAAAAACTCTGGCTCGCCGGGGATACTAAAGACAGCTCTGCCAATGTGGCAGTCTATCCTAGCATACTGGTTTTTCAACCAATCCATGCCTAGGACTATATCATAGTCTGCCATAGGAAACTCTATGAATCTAGCGGGGAACTCCCTACCGCTAACTACGATCCGACACGAGGAAAACACTCGATCTACACCCACAAGACCATTACCAATAAGTATATTGAGCCTCACTAATAATGACTCAGGCTCCAATCCTATCCGTGTCGCGAATCGTACAGACATGAATGAATGCGATGCACCAGAATCAAACAATACCGAAGCTGGAAAGGAGTTGACGAGAATAGTACCTGCCACAACCTCACCTGGTGCAACTTCTTCTTCCATAGCCATCATCATGGCCTGACCTTGTCCTCTCGCTGCTGGTCCCCTCTGCTGGAAACCTCTCTGCCTATTCTGGGTCTGAGCTTGGGCTTGTGCATACTGCTGGGGGTGTTGTTGCTGGAATGCCTGAGACTGAGGCGGCAAGGGCCTCGAAGACTTATACTACTGCTGCTGAACTGGTGTTGGGCCGGTCCTCTCACCGAAGAGCTAGTAGGGTTAGATGCTGATGAACCTCCCCTATTCGGGCAAGCCCCTATCCTATGATCTGCTGCTCCACAAGCCAGGCACAATCCCTGCCCTCTGTGACAGTCTGCCACCACATGGCCTGGCTTCCCGTAATGAGAACACCCCATCATGGAAGTCTGCTTCTGCTGCTGCGGGTACGTCGGGGTCGAATGCTGAACCGACGTTACTGAGGCCGCCCGCCTCGGAGTTCCAATGGTCAATCCCCTACCTGCCGGGGCTGGAGCTGATGATTGGTACATCTGACTATGGGACCGCTTCCTGCTTCCGGTCCTATCCACGATCCTCTGGGAGGTATACTCATGCCTCCTAGCTGCTCTCAAGACTGCATCGAACGTCTGGTGCTCGAACTGCTCCACTACTAACAAGATCTCCAAATGCAGTCCCTGCTAGAACCGCTGGGCTCTATCGAACTCGGTCGCCACCAAGGTGGGGGTAAACCTTCTGAGTCTAGAAAACTCCGATGCATAACTGTCGACTGTTCTGCCTCCTTGCTTCAAGTTGGTAAATCTGGTCTGCAGATCGTACCGAGCCACAGCATCAAAGTACTTCGTTTGGAATCTCTCTCTAAACACTGCCCAAGCAATGGGTGCCACTAATCCCATGGCCTGCGCTGCCCACCAACTGTGAGCCAAGTCCAACAACTGCAGGCGTACCACTGCCACCTTCTCATTCTCGGATGTCCTAGCTGCTTCCAGAATCACCTCGGTATCCTGAAGCCATGCATCTGCGGCAATCGCATCCTCGCTGCCGTCGAAGAAAGGAGGGTTCAATCGCTTGAAGTTGTTGGCCGCCTGGTTCCCTGGATGTCTGCCTCGGGTCAAAGCATCTTGAACTGTCTGGTACAGGACGTCGGTTCGACGATCCTGGGAAGCTATCAAGGTTCTGATGAGGCCTACTAAGGTACCATCATCTGGCTTAGCGGGCTGGACGGGCCGAACTGGTGACTCTCCTCCAGTAGGTATCACTCTGGAGGCGACTCCGGAATGCTGGGCTTGATCTTCGGGTTGCTGCTGGCCCACGGGAGGTGCTCTTCCTTGCTGATCGGCAGGGTCAGGTACAGTGCCGCTGAAGAAGACGACACAGGAAAACAATAAGGAAGGACCAGGACAGATCAACGATATAAGCATGTAATCAGGGCAAGAATTTTAGGGATTTGAAAATACAGGCGGAGATCAAGGACGAATACTGATTGAGACATATATTCGGTAAACCCTCACATTTCTTGATTGACAAGACCTGCATGGGCCACCACTTAAACCATGTCACGCCCTAAAACCAGAGTACTGGAGAGCGGGGGCAGACACAGCCAGCTACGTATATTGAAATGGAAACCACCTCGATATACGGTCACGGCTGTCTAGAAATATGAGGGTTTACTACAAGCCAACGGTCTCTTATGGTCAAGCCTATTGTCTCAATCTCAAGCAAGTAATATAATTACAAGATGTTTGACCACCAAATATACAATAAAAGGCGTCCCAAATATTACATATTAGCTGATCATGAAGCTAGTCATACAAAATGCTAGGACTAGCAAGAGTTAAGTCATACATGATCAATCCTAGGATTTGTTAATCATGTTTACAGCCCGTAGACAGACAGTAAGTAAAAGTGCATCGAGCTAACAGGTGCTCGTCGGCTAAACGCCTCAAAAGAATAAATTTACAATAGAGTGAGCGAAACAAAATAGAAAACCCACTCGTAGCCCGGGTTCCTTCTAGTCGCCACCATTGGGCTGGAAGCTTGGTAGATCCTCGGGAGCTGCTCCAAAATCTGGCCACACAAAACCAGCTGGGTCAACCCCAGAAAGAGCAAGTGCCACAAGGGGGCCATGAAATAAGAATAAAAGCCAGCATTAACACAAGAAGATATAATATTAAAACTAGAATTTATGGAAACATGGCAGGGTGATATACGACGAGATAACCATGGAACTATTCCGATAGCCAGGTTACAACCCGTAAACCAAACAAGGACCGGGGTTGTAACCCTTTATCTGAACAGAACTTGGTTTTCCACCATTTATCGGCAAGATAAAATGTAAGAAATCAAGACAGAAAGCAATCTTGTACTGAATCAAGACATGGCTAGACTAGTTATACCTCATTCAATCAATCACGGCCAAGCAGATCCTACGGCTTACTACTTTAACTAACTAGGGTTATCACAGGCCTAATTACTAACAAGATGCAGGGAGATTATTCCACAGCCACAAGCCCTGCAGACCATCCAGGCTACCCAGGATGAAAGATTAGGGTTGAATTCAGGTGGGTACATTGTCCAGGAGACACATGTACCCTTAGGTGACTTAGAGGGTGCAACACTCGACGGTGCACTGGAAATGTGCCCTACTCGACGGCAGGCTACAGATCCCAAGAGCGCCCAGGTAACGGGATTGCCTGTAGCTGTGTCATCTCTTCATGACTATATTGTGTTATTCTAGTTATTAACCTTAATCCATTTTAGTAGGTACTCCTGACCGTGGTACTCAGGAGTCCCATCCTAGACATGATGCAAGATAAGACAAGTGGATTTAACAAGCAAGCAAGAAAGAACCACCCACGGTGTCAAGGCAAGTCAAGTTAAGTTATCAAGTCATGTCAAGTCAGGAGTGCGCCGCCACGGGCCACTATCAAGTTATCAAGATAAATCATATCAGGTGGGTCATGTCGGGAGTGCACCATTACGGGTCACTATCGTGTTATGCTAGTTCCTTGTCATACCATGCCATATACAATAGTCATTCCAAACATATTAAGTAAAATCAAGTTCATGACAAAAGGTGTAAGGATATAAAATGGGCGTAAAATATCTAATAAAATATCAATATACAGGACAATAGAAGAGCCAAGCTTAAAGAAATAAGACCAAACTCCAAGAACCTGGGTTAAGCAAGGGGGTCAGGGGAGCAGCGTACGAAAAGTCATGCACGCTGAGAGCAGCGTAGGTAAAAAGTCACGCACGCTTCAGAGAGCAGCGTAGGTGAAAAGTCACGCACGCTCAAGGGGGCAGTGTACGTGAAAGTCACGCACGCTACAGGAAGCAGTGTACATAAAAGTCACGCACGCTCAAGGGAGCAGTGTACGTGAAAGTCACGCGCGCTACAGGGAGCAGTGTACGTGAAAGTCACGCACGCTACAGGGAGCAGTGTACGTGAAAGTCACGCACGCTCAAGGGAGCAGCTGCATGAAAAGTCACGCACGCTCAAGGAAGCAGCTGCGTGAAAAGTCACGCACGCTTCAAGGAAACAGCTGCGTGAAAAGTCATGCACGCTCAAGGTAGCAGCATACGTGAAAAGTCACGCACGCTCAAGGGAGCAGCTGCGGGAAAAGTCACGCACGCTCAAGGAAGCAGCTGCGTGAAAAGTCACGCACGCTCAAGGAAGCAGTATACGTGAAAAGTCACGCACGCTCAAGGGAGGCAGCTGCGTGAAAAGTCACGCACGCTCAAGGGAGACACGCTTCCAACAGGAAGCGTACTCAAGTCTGCGTACGCAGCGCTAAAGAGTGCGCGTAACTCAGTGTTCGTGAGTTAAACAGCTCTGCACACTGCTCACTGTCTCCTCCAAACAGTAAGAACACCATGGATGAACCCAAAGCTTCAAAGCATCATAACTTGGCCATCCGAACTCCAAATCCGGATTTCCAAAGTTCCAACTGGAGTGAAACTGAATGCTCTTCCACATGGAAACATCAAAACCCATGAAAATCCAACCAAAACAGCTCAAACCATGCCAAATCCGAAAATGGGAAAAACCTAGATCTAGAACAATGGAGACTTCAAATCACAAAATACAAAGACCTAATGTTGATCACCATGTCCTACTCTAGCAAATGGACAAATAAAAGAGGGCTCTCATATAGTGGCAAGGTGCACTTGCCTAGGGTTGGAAGAGTTGTGTAGAGGAAGGAGAAGAAGATGAAGGAAATTAATGGTGGTGGTAATGAAGAGAGAGAGTGGTAGGTGGGCATATAAAGAGGGAGAGTTGTGGTGGGGATGAGGGGTAGCATAAGCTAAGGTGCTCCAATACATAAACCAAACCGAACCAACCCAATAAAACCGAGCCAAGCCAAAAACCCAAATACGAGAAATACCGAAATTCCACAAGCTGAGAAAAATAAAAATACATGCCAAAATCCAGATACGAGTATAAATACGAAATACGGGAAATACGGGAAAAGAGGGTGACAACTATGAGTTTCCTTTTCTATGGTTATGCTTTTTTGATCTGGTTCTGGTTCTGTCATTTGGTTTCAGTCTTTAGGTTTGAATTGATGTTTGTCCTGTCGTCTTGGTTACTAGCTTGAAATGAAAAAATAATATAAAAAATAAGAAAGATGGAAATATTGCTATATATATATATATATATATATATATATATATATATATATATATATATATATATATATATATATAGTTTTTGTTTTTGTTTTTTGAAAGTACATATCCTTACGTATGAACTATTATAAATGCAATATAATCATTTAATATCCTAAAAAAACAAAAACAAAAACTATATATATTTATATATATATATATATATATATATATATATATATATATATATATATATATATATATATATATATATATATATAGTTTTTGTTTTTTTTCAGGATCTTAAATGATTAGATTGCATTTATAATATTTCATACGTAAGGATATTTACTTTCGATATATATATATATATATATATATATATATATATATATATATATATATATATATATATATATATATATATATAAATATATATATATATATATATATATATATATATATATGCAATCTAATCATTTAAGATCCTGAAAAAAAAAATATATATATATATATATATATATATAAAATATGGAAGAGGTTAATTGTAGGCAGGGAGAAAGGAAACAGATTTATGGTGGGGGTGCTGAAAATGGTAACCAGGGATGGGTATAGTCTCCTTCCTCTACTTGATGTTTCTCGGTGACATCGACATTGCGACATTCAAGGTAGTCGTCGTTGTTGAGGCCGCAATTCAAACATATTTGGAGTCTAGGCTTCACTCTGGCTTCGAAATGTCACTACTGTGATGTTCCAAATACGGAGACTCTTGATCATATGTTTCATGAAGGAGAGTGGCTTTAGGAGTATGGCATAAATTAGAATCAGCTTTCCAGATCAGTGGTAGACAGGGCGGGGTCAAATTTTTTTTTTTAAATAGGCCCAACCATGCGGGCCATAACAGCCCTGCCATTTAGTCAAGCAGCAACCAGCGACAAGCCATGCCCCTCTTTTCTAAAAAAAGCCCTACCCATCTTTTCCTCTCGAGTCCCGACCACAAGCAGCCATTCCCCTCTTTCCTCCCGAGAAAATTCATCAATCACCCAAAAAAAATCTAAATATTCACCAAAAAATTAGAGAGATGAATCAGATGATGGTCCGGCGAACTGGTAGCTCCCTATCTTTCCTTTATTTTGGATTAAAATTTTAGGGTTTTATTTAATTTTGATCTAATTTTTTTCTAGGTTTTTTTATGAGGACAACGGCGATTTAATTAGTACTTAATATTCTTCGTGTCCTCCACGCTGAGACGGACACACGGGTACACAGAGGCCAGAGGCTCCTTCAAGCTCCCAAGGACCCGAAGGTGAAGGTCCTTCTTTTTCTTCTTTTTTCTGTTATAGTCTCGCTGTCTGGGTGGGTAGTGTATGTCACTATGTGCTAATTTTATGTATCAATGTGCTAAAGTTTTATGTGATAAATTCTCTAATAGGTTATACACTATAAAGTCTATAATGGAAACTCAAGGAAACAAGAAAGGAAAAAATATTTTTTCGTTCTTTAAACCGAGGGACGCCAATCTTGATATCCCAAATAGTATCGACCCACATCCTTCCAAAGTTCAAAGAGTTGAAATTGATCTTAGTTCTCTTGAACGTGATCCGGGTATTCGTATTCCGATATGGCAACATCCTGTCAACCAAATAGATGAAATCAGATGGGCTTATATAAAAATGGGGCCATATCAACCTAATTTGCATGTGTACCCGCGATCCGAATCAGGACAGCAATATCGTCGGTTTCAAAGCTCTTGGTTTAAGCAATTTTCATGGTTAGAATATTCTCCTTCGAAGGATGCTGCAATTTGCTTTGTGTGTTTTCTTTTTGAAAACAAAAAGGCTCGTTATCCTGCATTTACTACTGAAGGATTTAGAAGTTAGAAAAGAGTAAATGATGGAAATAGTTGTTCATTGTTGATGCATATGGGAGGTCCTACTTCACCACATAATAATGCTGTTCGTTCTATTGATACTTTGATGAATGTTACTCAGCATATCGATAAAGTGATGAATGCGCAAACTTCGAAAGAGGTTCAAAAAAATCGATTGCGTCTTATGGCAACAATTGAGAGCATTCGATGGCTTAGTATGCAAGCATGTGCTCTTCGAGGTCATAATGAATCCTCATCTTCTAATAATCGGGGTAATTTTATAGAAATGATAAGACTTATGGGAAGAATGAATGTTGACATTGTTGGTGTTGTCTTAGAAGATAAACTGTGTGCCCATTGCACTTATTCTCCTTTGGTAGAGATTGCTAGAAACTGTGTGCCCATTGCATTAGCATTTATATTTGAAGTTGATATGGATCAATTGTATGTCCTTACCTCCTTTACAAGATAAATTGTTAAGTATATTAGTAAGCAACCCCATGGTAGAGAAAATCAGCCATTGTGCAAAAAGCGAAATCCGAGAGAATACCTCTGAATTTCTATATGTAAGATATAGATAGTGATCACTAATCAGTTTGTGGATATTTGGTCCCTGGGAAAGAAAGTTGGAGCTTGTTTAGATTTGTTGGAATTATTACAAGTTTAATATCACTAGAAGTACCTAATGCTGGTGAACCTTTTTCTTTAGTAAAAACTGGATATTGAAGGGAAAAAAAACCTTTTCAGCTTATAAAAGGGATCATCTGCTCAACTACGAAATGCTATTTCGATAATGCAGCTTCATTCTGATAGAAAAATTCTAGAAAAATACTTCTCGTACCTGCCAAAGTCTTATCCTTTTAAAAGAAGAATAAACTTGATACTTGGTTTCATGAGATTTTGTCAAGGCTTGTCCCTGTTAATGTTTACAGGCTAATAGGTATTAAATATGATTTGTCTTATTGATCCCAATAGGCTTGTTGGAGCAATATGTTACCAGACATCAAAGAGATCCCACAGAAACTGTTCTTCGATTTGTAAGTATTTTGTTACAACTTTCTTATATTTGCATTTCAATAGGTATTAAACATGCTAGTATTTTTTTCATTTCATTTGCATTCCAATGTGTGTGTGTGTGTGTGTGTGTGTGTGAAAGTTCTGAACAAATTTGATACAAATGGTTTTCTGCTAGAATCTTTGGATACAAAGTAGTAACTAGCAAATCACATGAGACCCACCATCCCAACTTGGCCTTTCCTTTGCTGGTTGCATACTTCGAGTTTTGTTCTCGTTGATGGATTTACAGGAAAAAAAATTTATAAGGTTATTTTAAGTAGCCCCCCCTCCGTGATAGTCCTGGCTCCGCCCTTGGTGGTAGAGCAGATACAATCCAAGGCAAATTTCTTTGCTGGTGGAGGAGGAATATTCACCTTAAAAAGATCGTCGTAGGGGCTGCTTATTGGGTGCTATGGAAGAATCGCAACAAGTTGCGATATGAAGAATTTGCTTTCACGAAGGAGCAACATCAGAGAGAAGTTCGTAGGCGTGCACCTATGAATCCGTTGGAGTTGTAGTAATCGGTTATTGATGTTTTTGTAACCTGACTTGGAGCTCGCCTTCACTCAGTAAAGTGCTAGTTATATATATATATATATATATATATATATATATATATATTTTTTTTTTTTTTTTTTTTTGGAAACAAAACATTTATTGAATGATAGGCGCAAAAAGCCGAAGCCTATACAAGTAAGCGCGCCTCGCACGAAGACCGACCCAAAAGAAAGAGAGAAACACGAAGTGTTGCCCACAAAATGGTAACTGGACCGAGCATCATAAGGTTAGGCGGTCAAAGCGAGTTCCCGAGGGAACAGTGCCCCTGCCCCTGTCAGAAGTCCAGGGCGGCCCAAAACTGGTTCGAGGTGTGAGTGCAACACCTCTTTCTTTTGAAGATTTGTCGAACCACCTCTCTGTACAATTGAGGAGGCGGGAATTGACGGCCCTCGAATCTGTATTTTTTTTTGTTTTTCCATAATACCCAAAATGCGGCGGCAGCGACGATCTGATGCCCGTGAGACGTGTTCCAGCTGGCCAGCAGATCGTTGATGCCCCCGGTTGTGGAGACCATACTGCACCTGTAGTGAAGGTGTGTCCAAATGTGAGAGGCAGACTCCCCAGAAAGCAGAACGTGATCGATGGATTCTGGTTGGTGATCAACACAGCAGTGGCATCTGGACGCCAGACTAAAGCCGAAGGATTTGACGGCATCATCCGTGGGGAGTTTCCGACGCGCGGCACGCCAGAGGAGAATGGACAATATATATATATAAATATATATATATATATATATATATATATATTTATGTTGTGTTTGTGTGTGTGTGTATCGACACAAATGTGTATATATGGCTAGTTTAAGAATACTTAAATAAAAATGTGTATCGACGCAAGCAAAATCTGAACTATTGATTGTTGATCCACTGGTTCAGATTAGAAGGACTTTCTTGCACTTTCATAATTTTAAAATACAAATGTATGGGATGTATCGATACATGTACGTGTAACACACACACACACATATAGGGGAAATATATTTATATATATATATATATTTATATATATTTATATATATATATATATATATATATATATATATATATATATATATATATATATATATATATATATATGTATATATATATATATATATCCCGCTCACGGAGCCCCGCCAAAGCCTCGCCCCCGCGGATCAGATGGGGAGACTGTGCGGGGCCCCCGCGGGCTCCCGCTCGATCCAATAGTCGAGGGCAACGGGGCTCCCGATCCGCGTGCGCCTTCTCGATCCAACGGTCGAGGGCGACGGGACTCCTGATCCCCTATATATATATATATATATATATATATATATATATATATATATATATTGTTTTTTTCTTATATATATAATAAATAATATATATAAAATATTATATATATAGAAGAAAAAAAACTATATATATATATATATATGACTGGTTGGCGCACCCAGGCAGATCGGCAGCTGGCGCAACCTGGAGTCCTCTCCGGGTTGGCGCAACCTGGGGTCCTATCCGGATTGGCGCAACCTGGGGTCCTCTTCGGCATGGCACAGCCTGAGCCCCCTCCGGCTCCGTGCAACCTGAGCCCCCTTTTGTGGGTGCCACCTGGTGCAGTCAGGTCGTTGGCCCCTCGGGTGCTTTCCAGCGGTTGCTGGTTCAGGCGCATCCTTGTGGGGAGGTTTGCCCCCGGCCCCTTGCGCCTCCTGCGGTGGTCCCTTTAGGCGCAACCCACCCACCCCCTTCCCTTCCCCCATTTGTGCCGGGCGTGGGCGCAACCCATCCCATCCCTTCACATCTTCCGTTTGGGCCGATTGCGCCGGAAGTGGGCGCCACCCAATCCCACCTCCAACCTTTCCACCTTCTCCTGTCCTCTTCGCCAGATCCTCCCTTGCCTGTCGACGTGATGTTGCTTTTCGACGCTGTCGGTCTGCAGTGTCCGGTGGTCCGTGCTGCGGGTCTGTAGGACCCCTACGGCCAGCCTCCCTTTTTCCCTCCTGGGCCATCCATCTTCCTCCCTTTTCTGCCGAGTGTTGGCGGTGTTGTTCTTGTCTTGGGCCATCCCATGCCTCGCTCCTTCTGGGTGTTACCCAGCTCCGGCCCCTTGCGCATCCTGGGCCTCCCAGTGGTCCGCCCCATCCCCTTTCTCTCGTCCTCTCCCTCCCTAGGGCTGGGAGTGCAGAGTCTCCGGGCCTCTCCATTGGAGAGCCTGTTCGGGTTCTCTCCCGTACGCAACTTGGGATCCCCAGCGGCCAGCCCCCTCCTCTCAGGGTGCTAGCCAATCTCTTCTGGGCCCTGCTTCTTCGGGCGCTTCCCCTCCTCCGGCTCTTCCTACTTCTGGCGCTTCTCATCGCCCGACTCCTTCCTTTGCAGACATCCTTCATCCTGACAAGCCTCCCAAGCAGGGACTCCTGTTCCCGGACGTCCCGCTACCCGTAGTCGACAACCCGACACCCCCTATGCCAACGATGCCATTCTCTAACCAGGAACTCTCTACTCTGGCCACCTCATTCTCCTACTCTTTCGTCCTCAAATTCTCTTCTGGATGCCCCAAGCTCGTCAGGGTTGCAGAGGTTATAGCCAGTTGGCGGCTCTCGGCTGAGTAAGGGTAGCCCCCCTCGACCCGTGACACATTCTTCTACACCTATCCTCCGACCTGGACCACAGGACGGTGTGGTCCATAGGCACCGGAAGGATCTACTCCCACCAGATGAAGATAATCAAGTGGTCAGTCAACTTTAACACCAAGAAAGACTCCGCGACGGTTGCCGCCTGGGTCACCCTACCCAATCTCTCCCTCATTTGTTTCATTCTAGAGGCTCTTAGGAGAATAGCCAACTCCTTTGGGACTTACGTGGCCACCGCTGAAGAAACCAGCAACCTCACTAAAGCACTCTACGCAAAGATATGTGCGGAGCTAGACCTCACCTCAGATCCCTCCAATCATATACTCATAGAACTTAACAACCAAACTCACACTCAGCAAATCATCTACGACAATCACATAATCTTCTGCACTCACTTCCATTTGCAGGGTCACCTATCGAAGCATTGCTTCTGTCTCCATCCGACGCTTCGGAAGAAACCAGAGAGAATATCATCCGATCCCAAAGGGACCCAGCATCAAAAAAAGACCAACCACCCCTGTTTCCTCTTCCGAACTCCCACAACGAATTCCACTCCAGCAAAGGCAAATCTAGTAAAGCCAACTCAGCAGAAAAAACATGGATCCCATACCAGCCACCCAACCTTTTACTGTCCAACCAATTCAACGCCCTCGTGACCGAAGCCATTGAATCCTTCCAGGATACGGCTCTTCTTGCTGACTTCGACAAGGCACCAGGAACGGACTCTGAGGAACACAACACCCCATCCCCAAAGGACGCAGAGGGCTCCTTCCTACCCCCTACGAATGCTACCAACCTTCCAACAGTGCACGACGACTTCGTCGTTGATGCACTGGCCATCCTTGGGCCTGAGCAGGCTCTTAGAGGTCGTTAGGTCCTCGTCGCCGGATTCCCTCTCCAGGCGGAAGGTGACCAGATCGGAATCACCAACGACTCCCTCCTCTTCCCGTCGGAGCAACCCGACCTCGATTCAGCCGAAGAATCAGTCCCACCCACAAAACGCTCCGAGGGCTCTTCCATTCGCACTTCGTCCAAGAAGGTAGAAGCAGCATCCACCACCACCAGGAAATCAAAAATAAAAGGGACCATAAAGTCCCCGCCTATGCACACCAGGTTCGCTGTAAAGCGGACCAACCAACCCTACCCAAAGCTCCATTAATGCTGAACATTCTCTCCTGGAATGTTCGCGGTTTGGCGAACAAACCTACTATGAGGAGAATTACCAGCCTTAAGAAAACTCATAAGATCGACATCTTGATCATCCTTGAACCCAAAATACCCTATAAGAGGCTCAAATCCATTCAACTTATAAAAGCCCTAAACTTCTACTATTATTTTTTATATTAAATTTGGTATTGATTTAAAAATTTATATTGTGCGTCATGTAGTAGTATTGTACGTCGCCACAAAATGTCATTTTTCGTAATGGCTCGACGAGTGTGAATATGTGCGAGCATACATATTTTTAGAAAAATGTTTTCCATTTTCAAAATCATATATACTTTGCTATCATACCAAAATTTCTAAGTTTGTTATTTTAATCCTTTCATTTCTAACAGCCACTAATAATAAATAATATTTTTTGTATACTAGGAAAATATTTATGTAAATATTATTTGTGCATAAATATATATTTTGTAAATATTTATTAGTTTATTTTTAAATAATAATGTTATTTTCAAAATTATTATTATTAGTATTTTTGGAAAACATATTTTGAAATTATTGTGGCAAATTAAATCTTGATTTGATTTTATAGTTAAATTAATATCTATAATTGAAATTTGATTTGATTTTAAACTAAAGGGATGTAATTTAATTATATTTAAATGGGATTTGTATTTGGATTTGATTGATTTTAAATTAAGTTGCGAATTATCTATTTTTGGGTTTAAACTACTCCTAATCCTTATCCAACTGGGAATTCCCATATCCTATAAAAAGGCAGGTACTCCTCCAAATTTTTATCATTCACAAATTCTTCACAAATATTTCTCCAACCCTAATCTCGTGCATCGTGTCCGTGTCCTTTCCCATTCCAATTCTTATTCCACAATTACATATACAAGTTCATCTCTTTGTGTCGGACACACCCCGACATCATCATTCCTAAACCTAAACCAAGCTCTGTCCTGCCTGTATCCGTCGGTGATGTAACAGCCCCCTCACCATCATCATCACTCCAGCCCATCGTTGCCTCGACCATCCCGGCGTCCCTGTCATCGTGGCCACCATCCCCAACGACACCATCCCACAACGACCACCCTCATCATCCCCATCACCCCTGAAACCAGCCACCGCCTTCCTACCCAACCGGCCGCCCGTCCCAGTTGCACCCAGATCAACCACTCCCCTCGGACAGCCACCAAACCCGATCCCTAGCCAAGCAAATCACCACCCGGGCCGATCCCCCGTTCACCTCGAGCGCAGCCCCGACTCCAATATCTACCACCTTCACCGTCACCACCGACCAACCCAACCGCCACCGTGGCCACTGCCGCGATAGCCCACGCCCGCCACTACCATCCAAAAAAGAAAAAATAAAAAAAAAATTAAAACCCCAAGCCCTAGACTAACCTCGCCAGACTGCTCGTCGTGGCCAAAGCCACCACCTCCATCCTGCTTCTCTCTCCTCCGTGCTTGCCGCGACCAACCGCCTCCCGACCCCGACGCGGCGAGCACCGTCGTCGCCATCGCGCCGGAGGCGCGTGCACCCCTCTACGCCGTTCCTCCGTCGCGCCAAGCCGCCGACTGATCTCCTCCGCCGGACCACCGATCGGCTACCGTCCTCTCCGGCCTCTTCTTCCCTCTTCCTCACTCATCACTTCTTTTGTTTATTTTTTCCTTCTCTCTCTCAATTTCTCAATCTCTCAGCTTTAATAAAGAGCAACACATGATATGTTATGTTATTTTATATTTTTTTATATTTTGCTTTTGCTTTGGTGCATCATTTTATTGATTATATTATTATTATTAATGTTATTATGATTATTTTAGATGGCAGCCTAAGTATTGCTGCCTACAGTACGTACATTGGTATATATTACCTTTTGAAATTTGTATATGTGTATATATTATGAGCACTAGTATTATTCATACTGTTAAGTAATAGATATATTAAATAATTTCTTAAAGGTATAATTCTAAGAAAATATTGTATTAGGCTTGGACCCTCCTCATATATTTTTAAATTGGATTTCAAATTCCTAAGTATATTATTATGATATTTACCTATTCCAAAAATATATATATATTAGTACATGCAAATATATATACTATTAGTTTAAATAGTATTATTATACTTCCTAGTATTATTTTGTTATTTACTGATTATTAATATTATCATTGGTTTACTGATAGTACTATAGTTATTTATTTTAATATATATATAAAATCTTATCCTCGATATTTTAGATTTGATTTTTGGACCAAAACTTTATTGACAAATTTTAGTTTTGTCAAAAAAGGATTTCCTAGTAGGTTTTATTTCATGCAGGTAGTTTCCAATTTATAAAAAGATTTTTATCTTCAAGTATTTTTCCAAAAAGAAATATTTTAACTAATAGATATATAATTTTTCGAGTACGATAAATATTTTTCTAAAATAGTATAAATATTATTTATCCACTTTACTTCGATCCTTCTCTCGTCCGTGACTAATCTCTTTATTCCTATCCTCTCGCCCATTTGAAATACCTTCCCGCAATCCTAACTAATTTGACCCTTCTGGACCCAATGGAACTGTTTGTGCCACCATCAGAGGTCACTTTGTGTAGTTGTTACACCGAAGTCGCAGTTCGTGCCACCTTGATCATTGCGGTACACCAGGCGTCCTACCAGGAAAGACACCTTGCCATTTGTTGTTTATTTATTTTAGCTCATATTTCATGCATTATTCTTTTTTTTTATACAAACTAAACTGTGATACATGGCATAACCTGTTAGAACTTACTGTTCAGTTATATTTCCTGCTATGTATTATTTTTTTTACACATTAAACCTAGATTTAAGGGACCACTTTGTGTGTTGTATTCATTGGCCTTGACACGTTGTACCACGAAGTTGTGTGTCGTATGTAGAGCACGGACATGCGTGACTGGCTGGCCACCGGTACGTATAAGTCATACGATAGGAATAACCGCTAATAGAGGTTGCATGCTTAGTTTAACTTAGCGATTAATAGAGGTTTTATGTTGTGGATACAACATAATAGGCATTGGGTGTGAAGAACAGTTCCTTAATATACAGGTCATATATGCACTGCCCTGATTGTCGGTTATCTCTAATGGGAGGTACGGTCCTGATTGCCGGTTATCTCCAGTGGTAGATACGGTCCTAATTCCTGATATTCCTGATCCGTCTCATACGTCAAAGGTTTGTTCTTTATTGTATATTCACTATAGTACGATTAGGTACTCTATTGCATGCATCCTTTATTTATTTGAGCAATATTTATTCAATTTATATGGCATGATATTATGTGTCTTGTTACGTCCCTCTGAGGACCTGGTTATCTTGCCAGGTGTGTGCTCTTGCCTTTCGTAGGTATTCTAGCTCTAGTCGTGGTCCTCTCTATTTCTTCGAGGATGATTGCACTTCGATGTCTTCGCTTCGCTCGCCAAAATCATTTATTTTCTCATGTATTTTTCTTTTACTTATTGGTAGTAGATTTGTCTCCGCCCAACATATTGTATCAAAACAATTCATTATCATTATATGATATCTTTATTTATTTATTTTGTGTGGATGAGATTAGTTATGGTTCTACTATATTTTACAGCTTATGTATTCATACGAGGTTTCTATATATTGGAGTGTACTTCGTATGAGTAAAGCTGGCATGTCTACGTTCCTAGTCCTACGTATTTTGGGACTGGGGCGTTACATATTTTTGTGGTGGCCCATGCAGGTCGAGATAAATTGTTTGGTTACTTTACCGTGCCAAGCAAGCCTGCGAATAGGATTAGAAGTCTAGGATCTCATCCACATACTTGACCTCTTTCCTCAATTCCATATTCGAACTACCGTTTGACTCATCGATTGCATCTTGCTTGATTTCTTCTATCATTATTCTTATCTTCCCTTCGTGCTTGCTAGAGATTGACCCTACTAGTTAGATGTCCCAAACACACTTAATTCTTTTAAGTTTGGTAGAATGTCTTAAGACCTAGCAACCCTTGTCCTTGTGACCTATATTAGCAAGTTTACTCAGATTCTAGAATCTAGAAGACCCTAACCCGTCTAGCCAACCAAGGAGTTGGAAAAGAAGACTATAGGATGACTGTATGAAGATGTCACGACCCGCACCCTGAGAAAGGGCACGAGAAAGTGGGTACGTCCAGACTACGCCGCAGTGTCGGCGGTAGAACGCTGTATAGTTCGTCTATAACATTTAACATCTAACATCTAACAATAATATGATGTAAACATATCATCTCCGTACGGAGGTATAATAAAACATCTCAACTCTATATCTCAATCACAAGTCTAGGAAAGATAGAGCACGATATGGAATCAGATAAAAGAAAGGAACCGAAATATAAATAGAGTTATCACACCACACAAGTAGATGTCCAACACAATAAATACAAGACCTGAAATATAACTAAGTCTCAACTAACAATCGGAACAATCTGATACAAACTGAAAGCTGTAAATACTAGACTAGACTAGACTAGGCTAGGCACCCTCTACTGAGCTAGATGCTCCTCGGGCTCCTAAAGGTCACCCTCTTGTGCCCCATAGAAGGTAGGACAGTCATCATCATCATCTGTAATATTTTCAACAGGCAGGAGCGAGCACAATACATCTCACGCAGTTCATAACATGTTAGGAAATATAAGCATGCAAAAGAGTAAGATACATGTACTGTAAGAAGATGTATATGAAAACGAGAGAGAATTTATAACTGAAATATATATAGGATAAGTAAAACTACAATACTAGTGATTTAGAGCACAATATGGTTATGTAAACGGTTTAGGTTGCACAATAACAATAGGTCAAATCCATCATAACGTGAGTGTACAATGGAAGCGCACAATAGTCGTACCATGGGATTTGATTACATAACCATTCCTACTCACCCTCCCCAATCAATACACAAGGATCCAATCCAGTTACACTACCTTGTACAATAGTCTCCATGAAGCTCATGTGATAATGAGAGTACAATATGCACAATGAGTATACATGAATAGGGGTGTACAATAAATATAATATGTTCGTGAAACACATATAATAATATGTATTTGTTGAACACAAAAGAGATAGCATCGCGAGAGAAGATCCATATAGTACCAATCCGTGATAACGATCGTGCCAGTATCAAGTAAAGTAATCTAGAGCAAGAATGTAAATCCAGACAAGTATAAAACGGTCAGAGAATGTACTCGCCTGTTACCCTGAATGACTGATATGAATGGATGTTCGAACTGGTGTCACAAAGTCCTATTTAGAGTAGAACAGGTTATTTAAGTACTCAAAATGAAATAATGGAAATCTTCAATGCAAACTACATGATTCTAAGTCAACTAGGTCAAAGTCAACCCTTGGTCAACTTTGGGTCAACCTTCAAGTCAAACTATGTCAAACTTAAACTATCAAGGTCAATTGGTCAAACTATTGGTCCATTTGTCTTAGTGTTGACTTTGGTCAACCTAGTCAAACATAGGTCAAGTCTAGGTCATCTACTAGTTATTTAGATGTAGGTGACTTCTTACCTTGGTTGGACACTCATCCTACTTAGACTAGATAACATCAATACCTTGGGTAGACTAGGTAATACTCTAATACCCAATAGGAAAACATAACCTAGACTAAAGGTAACACCCAATACAATACAGTTATAGTTAATATCTTATACAAACATCTAGATGATACTCTATACCCTATACTGAGATTATATCCTATACAATATCTAGATAGGTAAGTACCTCTACTAACTATTAGGCCACCAAAATCCAACCTAAGGGGGTGGGATCCCTTGCTACTAGAGGCTAATGCAGCTGCATTGCAAGCTGCTGCAGGGACAGGTTTGGGGGTAGTTTGGGACTGCTCATAGGCAATATACTACTGCTGCTATAGGGGCTGGATGCCCCCACACTACCTGCTGCCAACAGCAGGTGCTGTCCCCTTCCCTATCTCATTCCATCACTCTCATCCATAGTCTAAACATATAGGTAAAACATAGATATAGATATATATATAACAACCTATATATAAATAAATCTATACAGGTAAGATACACATCTATAGACATATGTATATAACTCTACCTATATATATCTAAACCTATGAACTAGAACAATTTGAAAACTGTCACATATAATTAGATATTCAACCCCAATGATTTCAGTTAAACATACAATTAATCTCAGTTTTTTTAGTTAAGGTTATCAAATTTCGAAATGAAACTCAGGTTCACTTTTAAAACTCAGTTTTCATATTCAAAATCAAAACCTTGCTTTTCATTGTAAACCCCTCCCAAGCTCAGGTTTTCAGTTACCTGTTGAAGCAGTATCTAACAAACTAAACCCATTTTCCTAGAGTGAAATCAACATTAACATTTTCAATCTCAGGAAATCACATTCTCAGGTTTAACTTCCCACTGAGAACCTATATTCACAATTGTGAATAAACCTGAAAACAGGTTTTCAGTTCATTTCCAACCAAATTGAGAACGGGAAATAAGGAATTTAAACAGATAAAATTTTTAGTTATAAACCCAGGTTACCAACCACAGTTAACTAATCTTATTGAACATGAACATCAACATTTCATTTTTTAGGAAATCAATTCAGTAATTGATAGTTTATATTGAATAAAATCTGGAAAACACTGATACCTTAAAAAACTGAAATAAAAAACCTAATTAACCCAATGAATTTAACAATTCAGGCATATAGGTGTGTCTCCCAGGTGTACATGTGTCTAGTGGGTGTGTTCGTGTCCACTAGAGTGGACACGAAGTGTCCAAAACACTAATTTACACAGACTGTGAAAACACTGCACAGGCAGCCTCGTGCACGTGTGTGAGTCGGGCTAGGACACTACACACGCAACCTTGGGTCTCGTGCACGTGTTAGTAGCTAGGTGGGGTGCCAGGGTATGTGTCTAGGTGACTGAGTCGTGTCCGAGAAGTCGCGTGTCCACGCGCGAAAGGCGTATCAGTGGAGGATTTTTGTGTGTGCACAGTCAGTTGAGAATCGGTGCAGCCCCGATTTCTCCCTAACCACTCGATGGTTTTGTCTAAAATTTTGTGTGCTCAATGGCAGTCATTGCCCGCACCCACACACAAGTTTTTGTGTGTCGAGGTGCTGTGTCGTGTCCTCTAGGACACTCGAGCAGCAGGGCAGCCGCACGGTGTCCTCGTGCGTACGTGCGTGTCCAAATTTGGACACGAGGGTGCACCGAATTTGACTCAGTCAAATTGGGTTGTGATCTACACATAATAAGCTAATTTTCTATTCAATTAGATTCTAAAATTAACGCAATTTATTTCTAACAAACATTTCATCGAACACCTTATTAAAAATGCCGATACGTGTCCGATATGGGTATCGAACAGACACGAAATCCTACCAAACTTGGGCTAAACCTAGGGGGACCCTAAATGAATGCATCGATGGGAAGAAAACTAGAATTTAAATAGGTTTGATGGGTTTTACCTATTGAGGGTGAAACCTCAATTAAAAGCTATTTGAATGAGGGCTCTTCTACAACTTGCGACGATCCCGAGCCTCCGAATCCTTGCTAGCTACCCAATAATGGTGTCCTCTAGTGTAGGGGAGTCCAATTCAAAAGACTAGGATCAATTTGGACTTGATTTGGATATTTGGGGAGGAGTTTAGGGAAGAACACAAAAGAGGCAATTAAAATGAATTAAAAATGATGCTAATGATTAATGGGTTGTATTTATAGAGGGGGGAATGTGTGATGGCTGCCATTAGGTTAGGGTTAGGGTTTAGGATGAGTGGTCAAGGCTTCTCCAATAATTCCTAGCCAATCTAAAGGCTCACAATTAAAGTAATCCTTCTTAACCTTTAGCCTAAAATATCCTACTAACAAATATCTAGATATTAACCTAATTTGCTTACTTAGTTGAAACCCTCTAACTTTGTCTCTATGGTCTTGACTAACATCTAGATTAGGCTAAACTTCTAGGTCAAGTCTTAACAAATATATTAGCACAATATTTAATTTACACAATTTATAATTTCACAAAATTGTCAAAATGACCAAAATACCCCTAGGCTAAAAACTAGTAATTAGTCATCCTAATCACATAGATAGGCTCCCTTGGTCATGGTTAGTCTCTGGGCTCAGCAAAATCTAGGGTTACACTAGTAAGTCATCAAAATTACAAGTCATGATTTTAAATAGTTTTAAATTAACTAAAAATCACCAAAAATCATAACATGGTTTAAATATCATTATTAAATGATTATAATTATAAAATTTCAAAATTACCCTCATTTTAGAAACTGGGTGCTACAGAAGACCATCACATGATGTGACTTATATCCTTTAGAAGTTCAAACCAATTTCTACTTCTTCCAATCTTAGTCTCCCATGCCTATGTTTTTTCCACTTTGACTAATGTTGCTACTATAATCTAGTTTTGCAAACTCATCCATTTATCGAGTTTGTTCATGACTTATGCTATTGAGCGCGCTCACTAACATATTGTCTAATCAGAACCGGTGCATGATGGTCTGATCAACCGAGTGCACTTTGGTTCGTTTTTGTCTATTATTCTACGTGGATGGAACATAATTAAACTTAGAATCCCATCCACGACTGCCTTGACAATTCTTGTGTAATTATTCGGTCGTCTTTGCACCACGTATTGCATTCGATAATATCGTCTTTTGAACTCCCTATTGCTTTCGCCTTCACCTATTTTATAAGAATAAAGACGTTGTACTAGAATTTTCTCTATCCTTCCTATCGATTATGACCTTTATCACTCAATGTTGCTATATCTTCATCCTAAACTACTCGTCCTTTTCTCGGCCCTGTCATGACCTTCTAACCGCTTAATTTACGAGTGAAATTAATTCGTTCTCTTAATCGTGCCCTCAACCTACTCTCAAGAGACCATAACTTTAAGGTCTCTAATTTATTTCTTGAACCCATACCATTCTTTATCGCGCATTATCTTAACCATTTTTCTTCTTGCGTTAATCCATGATTATCTTCGCCATTATTGAAATTACGACTCTAATGCATGTTTTCATTAAACGTCGTTTCCTTGTCTCGCCCAATGATTTGACTGTGCTTCCTCATCGCTACCCCTTTGTGCCTTCTCACCCCCTACTACTTCTTAATTTCGAGGACAAAATTCTTTTAAGTTTGGTAGGATGTAAAACCCCTAAATTTCTACTATTATTTTTTACATATTAAATTTGGTACTGATTTAAAAATTTGTATTGTATGTCGCGTAGTCGTATTGTACGTCTTGCACGAAATGTTGTTTTTCGTAATGGCTCGACGAGTACGAATATGTGCGAGCATACATATTTTTAGAAAAACGTTTTCCATTTTCAAAATCATATATACTTTGCTATCATACCAAAATTTCTAAGTTTGTTATTTTAAGCCTTTCATTTCTAACAGCCACTAATAATAAATAATATTTTTTGTATACTAGGAAAATATTTATGTAAATATTATTTGTGCATAAATATATATTTTGTAAATATTTATTAGTTTATTTTTAAATAATAATGTTATTTTCAAAACTATTATTATTAGTATTTTTGGAAAACATATTTTGAAATTATTGTGGCAAATTAAATCTTGATTTAATTTTATAGTTAAATTAATATCTATAATTGAAATTTAATTTATTTGATTTGATTTTAAACTAAAGGGATGTAATTTAATTAGTCTTAAATGGGATTTGTATTTGTATTTGGATTTGATTTATTTTAAATTAAGTTGCGAATTATCTATTTTTGGGTTTAAACTACTCCTAATCCTTATCCAACTGGGAATTTTCACATCCTATAAAAAGGCAGGTACTCCTCCAAATTTTTATCATTCACAAATTCTTCACAAATATTTCTCCAACCCTAATCCCATGCATCGTGTCCGTGTCCCTTGCCGGTCCAATTCTTATTCCACAATTACATATACAAGTTCATCTCTTTGTGTCAGACACATCCCGACATCATCAATCCTAAACCTAAACCAAGCTCTGTCCCGGCCGCCTCCGTCGGCGATGTAACAGCCCCGTCACCATCATCACCACTCCAGCCTATCGTAGCCCCGACCATCCCGACGTCCCTGTCATCGTGGCCACCATCCCCAGCGACACCGTCCCACAACGACCACCCTCATCATCCTCATCACCCCTGAAACGAGCCACCGTCGCCCTACCCGACCGGCCACCCGTCCCAGTCGCACCCAGATCAACCACACCCCTCGGACAGCCACCCAACCCGATCCCTGGCCAAGCAAATCACCACCCGGGCCGATCCCCCGCTCACCCCGAGCGCAGCCCCGACTCCAACAGCCACCACCTTCACCGTCACTGTAACACCCACTTTTCTAAAATAAGGGTAAATTTGAACTTTTGTGTTTTAAATCATTAAAATGTTTGATTTTAGTCATGATATGATTTTTGGTAATTTTTAGTTATTTTAAAACTATTTAATTGAGTGAAATGTGAAATTTGTGTTTTGTTAGTGTAACCTTAGTCATGCATGACCTAGAAGACTAATCATGACCAAGGAGACCTAATCATGTATTTAGGATTTCAAATTTCTACTTTTAAGCCTAGGGGTATTTTGGTCATTTTGACACTTTTGTGAAATTGTAAATTATATGAATTAAATATGTGTTAGTTAAATTATTTGAGGCTTGACCTAGAAGTTAGCCTAATCTAGATTGTTAATCATGACCCTAGAGACTAAGTTAGAGGGTTTCATTAAGTAATCACATTAGTGTAATATCTAGATATTTGTTAGGAAGATATTTTAGGCTAATGGTTAAAAGATGTTACTTTAATTGTCAGCCATTAGATTGCCTAGAATTTGTTGGAGAAACCTTAGCCACTCATGCTAAACCCTAACCCTAACCTAATAGCAGCCATCACACTTCCCCCCTCTATAAATACAACCCATTAATCATTTGCACCATTTTTTAATTCATTTTAATTGCCTCCTTTAGTGTTCTTCCCCAATTCCTCCCCAAATATCCAAATCAACTCCAAATTGACCCTAGTTTCTTGTATTGGGATTCCCTACCATTGAGGGTGCTAAGGAGAGCTAGCTAGCAAGGTTGCACAAGCTTTTGGCATCACCAAGTGAAGAGGACACCCACCTATTCTAGGTTTTTCATTGAGTTTTCACTCAATAGGTAAATACCCTCATACTTAGTTAAATTTCTGTTTTCTCTTCATGAATGCATGCATCTAGGTACCAGGGATCTATAGGCTAACTTTGGTAGGAATTAGATTGGGTTTGGTGTCCGTATCGGACACGTATCTAGGTTTTAATATAAGTGTTTGATGTTTTGCCACAGTAAGTTAAATGTTAATATTTTCAAAAACAAATTGCATCATCTCCTAGCCCTATAGGTGTAGATCTAGGAACCCTAACTCTGAGCACGAATCCATGCTATTTTCGTGTCAAAAATCGACACGGACACGCAGTACGACGCCGTGTGCGGCTGTCCTACTATCCGACCTTAATATCTCTCTGTGTAGGACACGTGGACACGTGCAATTTGATACAGAGGTGGGGGCCATCACTGACAGACCCCCCCTCGAGTTTCATGACACGTCGTGTCATGTCGGACACGAAATCACAATCGTACCAATTTTATACTGAACTGTGCACGCAGAAATTCAGCACTGACACGCACTTAGTGTCGTGTCCTGTCACCACGTGGACATGATGCAGGGTGTCGATTGTGTAGCCCTATATGTGGGCTATACGTGTGCACGGCCACGTGGCTCCACGTGGCCTGTGTCGAGTGCACGAGTCCATGGACTCGCTGCACGACGCTGTGTGCACGCGTGTGTGTCTACGTGTGTGCGTGAGTATTTGGATACGTTTGTGTCCAGGTTCTTGACACATTATGGCTCGACTGACACAATCACATGTAGTACTCTGATTACCAACCTTTACATTGGGTTTTACAATGATTTGATTTCGAATTTGGGTTATCCCAATTATTCACTGATACTCTATTAATTCTTCATTTTTAGAGTTCAAGTGATATTTAAATTGTTAATTAAATATTAATTATGATGTTAATACATGATTAAAATATTTGAGTTATGAGTTTACATAGATAGGTTCGTATGTATGCATGATTGGATTTGCTATGAAATCGAATTTGGGTTTCAGATGTCCTGGTACCAGTTTGACTGAAGGATTAACTGAGATTTTCTTTGTACATTTTACTGAATAAATATGATTCCCATTATGTTAATTTAAATGTTAACATGTTGTTAAGATTGCTGTACATGTTAGCTATATGTAGGGTTCTTTGATATAGATTCGATTTCATTGAATACATGTTTATATGTAGAATGTCAACCTGGGTTTAAAAACCTAGGAATAACTATAATTGAGTGAGGAAAACTGAAAACTGGGTTTGAATAGGCTGAATGAGTTTCTTTTTGAATTTTGATGATCAAAACTGAGATGTGATAACATGAAATTCTGTTTAGGCAATAATCTAAAACTGAGATTTGGTTCTCAGTTAAACCTGAAAACTGAACTGGGATTTGAAATCAGTGATACACTGATTTCTATATCTACATACACCCACACATTTACTTTTAAAACCTGAATTTTGATGTGTTGTATATAGGTAATACACTATAGGCTTGGTAGAGACTGAAATTCGGTTTGAATTAAACTAGAGATTTGGGGATTTGATTAATGCATTGCATGCTAAATTTTTTAAACTGAAACTCAAGGTCTGTTTCCTGTATTGAAATCAATTCAGTTTTGAAGTTATGACTGTGTAGGATACATGTTTGTTTAGTTTGTATTTTTAACATGTAAACTGAACTAACTAACTGAGTTTGGGTTCAATTCAAACATGAAATTTCTGATTTAGGTAATATGTAATAACTGAGATTGTTCATTGTTAAAGGGAAACTGAGTTTGGGTTGATGGGAGATAAAATGAACTGGGTTCAGTTTTCTTGACTGATTGGAAATACATTGATTTCCTTCCTTTCCTATTTCATCAAATAAGCTGAACTAAACTGTAATTGTAAACTGAAATTGGGTTCAGTTCTTAACTGTTTTGAATACACAAATTTTCTTTCCATTCCTATTCTAATTGCTGAACTGAAATTGTTAATTGATAGGCTGAAATATGAATTGTATAAATTGTTTTACCTTCCCTCCTAATTCCTGAACTGTTCTGACAGTACATATTCCTCACCCTCACTCCTAACACACATTTATCTCTCTCTCTCACACACAAATGTTAACACACACACACACACATGTATCCTAATTCTAACACACACACACATGTAGTTATCCTCCTTAGCTCTCTCTCTCTATATCTATGTATATATGTATGCATTATATGTGAATGTATATAGGTGTAGGAATATACAGTAGATGCCATGAATAGTTAGCTAGTGTTGAACCATTCTTACTATACACCTTCATGTACACACACACTAACCACATAGCCTCTACACAATGCTAGCTCTTTATCTCTCTATCTCCATATGTATATATATATATATATATATATATATATATATATTATATATATATATATATATATATATATATATATATATACATATATATATATATGTATGTATGTATGTATGTGTTGAAGGTATGCAAGAATTGTATGTAGCCTAATATATGCCTATAAGTATAATATGTGGATAGCCTACAATGGTTTGTGATTGGTGTGTGATTACTAGACTAGGCTTGGTTAGGCCTAGTGAGACTTGATTGAATCTAGGTTGACCAAGTTGACCTAGCTTTGACTAGATAGTTGACTGAAGTTGACCAGGGTTGACTTGACCTAGATTAACCTAGAAAATCATATAGATGCATTGTACAGTTCAATTTTAACCCCTTGTATACATCATGACTTGTGTTGCTCTGATTAGGAGACAGATACCTCTCCTCAGGCAGTACACCCTCTTCGGACATTCAGTTATCAGGCGAGTACATTCTCTGATCGTTTCATACTTGTCACGATTTATATTCTTGCTCTAGATTACTTTTACTTGATGTTGTCACGTTATCATCACGGATTGATACTATATGGATCTCTTCTTGGGATGTTATCCCCCTTAGCGGGCGCATCGGATACTTTATGACATGTGTTTCATGTACATTATGTATTTCTTGTTTCTGCGTTATTCATGTACACTCATGTTCTCTCATGTTCTTTAATGTACGTTCATGTACTTTCATGTTATTTCATGTACGCTCATGTTTCCTCATGTGTTTCCTGTATAACCAAAATATTATGTTCGTAACGTAACTTGAACGGATCCTTGTGTATTGATTGTGGGTAGGGGTGAGTACAAATGGTCATATGATTTACCCATCATGTTCACTCTGTTACTTTTCATGTTTTATCATGTACAACACAGCCTTATTGGCTGATGTCCCACATGTTCACTCATGTACATCATGTACGACCTAAGACAATTACATGCCATCTCGTACTCTACATCACTAGTCACTTACAGTTCTTACTTATCTTGTATATATTTCCAGTTATCAAATATCTCTCCTGTTTTCATGTACATCTTCTTACAGCGTTTCATGTATCTTACTCTATTGCTTGCTTTATATTTCCTGCCATGATATGAACTGCATGAGATGTACTGTGCTCGCTCCTGTCCTGACTGGACCTGTTGAAAATATTACAGAGGATGAGGATGAGGCCCTTTGTACCACCTATTACGGAGCAGGCTTAGACGACACCTGCGACCTGGTTCCTCTGGAGGACCCAGCTGCAGTTCAGGATGCTACTCCCATAGTCTAGGCTAGACAGCTAGGATTTATCTTTCTTTTCAGCATTGTTTTTGACGTTCAGTTGTTTTGAGATGTATATATTCTTTCATATTCTGTAGTTGAGACTTTGTATTCGAGATATTTGTTGAGATGTTATCTTAGACACTTAGACTCTTCTGTTTATCTATACTTCACTTTTGAGTTCTATATCGTATCGTACTTCTTCTTCCTTAGTTGTGATTGAGTTTACATTCTGTTATGTCACCCCCATTCGGAGAGTATAAACTGTTTAGCTTTATATTGTTAGATGTTGTGACCTAGGACAGCGTTCTGCCGCCGACACTGCAGCGTAGGCTGGACGTATCCACTTCTCGTGCCCTTATTCTAGGGTGTGGGTCGTGACAGTCACCATCGACCAACCCAACCGCCACCGCGGCCACTGCCGCGGCAGCCCACGCCCGCCACCACAATCCAAAAAAAAGAAAATAAAAGAAATTAAAACCCCAAGTCATAGACTAACCTCGTCGGACCGCTCGCCGTGGCCAAAGCCACTGCCTTCGCCCTGCTTTCCTCTCCTCCGCGCTTGCCGCGACCAACCGCCTCCCGACCCCGACGCAGCAAGCACCGCCGTCGCCACCGCGCTGGAGGCGCGTGCATCCCTCCACACCGTTCCTCCGCCGTGCCAAGCCGCCGACTAACAGATCAGCTCCCGTCCTCTCCGACCTCTTCTTCCATCTTCCTCACTCATCACTTCTTCTGTTTATTTTTTCCTTCTCTCTCTCAATCTCTCTCTCTCAGCTTTAATAAAGAACAACACATGATATGTTATGTTATTTTTTATATATATTTTTTTATATTTTGCTTTCGCTTTGGTGCATCATTTTATTGATTATATTATTATTATTATTATTATTATTATTATTATTATTATTATTAATGTTATTATTATTATTTTAGATGGTAGCCTAAGTATTGCTGCCTACAGTACGTACATTGGTATATATTACATTTTGAAATTTCTATATGTGCATATATTATGAGCACTAGTATTATTCATACTGTTAAGTAATATATATATTAAATAATTTCTTAAAGGTATAATTCTAAGAAAATATTGTATTAGGCTTAGACCCTCCTCATATATTTTTAAATTGGATTTCAAATTCCTAAGTATATTATTATGATATTTATCTATTCCAAATATATATATATATATATATATATATATATATATATATATATATATATATATATATATATATATTAGTACATGCAAATATATATACTATTAGTTTAACTACTATTATTATACTTCCTAGTATTATTTTGTTATTTACTGATTATTACTATTATCATTGGTCTACTGATAGTACTGTAGTTATTTATTTTCCTCCGTCGGACCACCGATCGGCTCCCGTCCTCTCCGACCACTTCTTCCATCTTCCTCACTCATCAATTCTCCTGTTTATTTTTTTCCTTCTCTCTCTCAGCTTTAATAAAGAGCAGCACATGATACGTTATGTTATTTATTATATATATTTTATATATATATTTTTTATATTTTGCTTTTTCTTTGGTGCGTCATTTTATTGATTATATTATTATTATTATTATTAATGTTATTATTATTATTATTTTATATGGTAGCCTAAGTATTGCTGCCTACAGTACGTACATTAGTATATATTACATTTTAAAATTTGTATATGTGCATATATTATGAGCACTAGTACTATTCATACTGTTAAGTAATAGATATATTAAATAATTTCTTAAAGGTAAAATTCTAGGAAAATATTGTATTAGGCTTGGACCCTCCTCATATATTTTTAAATTGTATTTCAAATTCCTAAGTATATTATGGTGATATTTACCTATTCCAAAAATATATATATATATTAGTACATGCAAATATATATACTATTAGTTTAACTAGTATTATTACACTTCCTAGTATTATTTTGTTATTAACTGATTATTACTATTATCATTGGTTTACTAATAGTACTATAGTTATTTATATATATATATATATATATATATATATATATATATATATATATATATATATATATATATATATATATATATATATATATATATATATATATATATATAATCTTATCCTCGATATTTTATATTTGATTTTTGGACCAAAACTTTATTGACAAATTTTTGTTTTGTCCAAAACGGATTTTCTAGAAGGTTTTATTTCATGCAGGTAGTTTCCAATTTATAAAAAGATTTTTATCCTCAAGTATTTTTCCAAAAAGAAATATTTTAACTAATAGATATATAATTTTTTGAGTACGATAAATATTTTTCTAAAATAGTATAAATATTATTTATCCACTTTACTTCGATCCTTCTCTCGTCCGAGACTAATCTCTTTATTCCTATCCTCTTGCCCATTTGGAATACCTTTCCGCAACCGTAACTAATTTGACCCTTCTGGTCCCAACGGAACTGTCAGTGCCACCATCAGAGGTCACCTTGTGTAGTTGCTACACCGAAGTCGCATTTCGTGCCACCTTGATCATTGCAGTATACCAGGCATCCTACAAGGTAAGACACCTTGCCATTTGCTATTTATTTATTTTAGCTCATATTTCATGCATTATTCATTATTTTCTTTATGCAAAATAAACTGTGATACATGGCATAACCTGTTAGAACTTACTATTCAGTTATATTTCCAGCTATGTATTTTTTCTTACACATTAAGCCTACATTTAAGGGACCACCTTGTGTGTTGCATTCATTGGCCTTGACACGTTATACCACAAAGTTGTGTGTCGCATGTAGAACACGGACATGCGTGACTGGCTGACCACCGGTACGTATAAGCCGTGCGATAGGAATAACCGCTAATAGAGGTTGCATGCTTAGCGGTTAATAGAGGTTTTATGTTGTGGATACAACATAATAGGCATTGGATGGGAAGAACAGTTCCTTAATGTATGGGTCATATATGCACTGCCTTGATTGCCGGTTATCTCCAATGGGAGGTACAGTCTTGATAGACGATTATCTCCAGTGGGAGGTACAGTCTTGATTGTCGGTTATCTCCAGTGGGAGATACTGTCCTGATTCCTGATATTCCTGATCCGGCCCTTGCGTCAAAGGTTTGTTCTTTATTGCATATTCACTATAGTACGGTTATGTACCCTATTGCTTGCATCCCTTATTTATTTGAGCAATATTTATTCAGTTTATATGGCATGATATTATGTGTCGTGTTACATCCCTCTGAGGACCTGGTTATCTCGCCAGGTGTGTGCTCTTTCCTTTCGCAGGTATTCTTGCTCTAGCCGTGGTCCTCTCTATTTCTTCGAGGATGATTGCACTTGGATCGTCTTCGCTTCGCTCGCCAAAATCATTTCTTTTCTCATATATTTTTTCTTTACTTGTTGGTAGTGGATTTGTCTCCGCCCAACATATTGTATCAAGACAATTCATTATCATTATATGATATCTTTTATTTATTTATTTTTTATGGATAAGATTAGTTATGGTTGTACTGCATTTTACAGCTTATGTATTCATACGAGGTTTCCATATATTGGAGTGTACTTCGTATGAGTACAGCTGGCATGTCTACGTTCCTAGTCCTATGTATTTTGGGACTGGGGCGTTACACAACTTCAGCTAGGCTTTCCTTCGGCCATTGCCGGCAGTGACGACATTTAGATCCTCTGTTCCAAGGCCATCAAAATCGAAGTTATCCAAGACTCCAGGCAAGCCCTTTCTTGATGGATGGAACATCCTTTGATTTCCAAACGCGCCATCCTTTCTGCGGTTCAAGGCAGCTGTGACATCACGGAGCGCTGACAGATATGTAACGACCTCCTGGACACCAACCACCACAACCAATACCTCTCATGGCTTGCATCGGAGACTTCAATGCTATTGCTTGCAAAAAAAAGAAGATTGGAGGCCGCCCTTCCCCTCTCTCCGCCATGCAAGACTTTAACAACTTCATCTTCAACTCTCACCTCACCTCCCTCCCGTTCATAGACAACGCCTTCACCTGGTGCAACATGCTGGAAGGTGACCGTCGGAAATTCTTCTGCCTCGATTGGGCATTAACGACGCTCACTGGCTAGGTATGGGGACTACCTCCAAGCTTTCTCACCTTAATGCCACCGAATCCGATCACGCCCCCCTGATGGTTGGTATCACAAGCACTTCCAACCAGTTCAGAAAGAGCTTCCGCTTCCTGGACTTCTGGACCAACCACCCCCAATTTTTGGGGGTAGTCACGGATGCTTGGAACAGAGCAGAATCTCTCGATCCCCTCAATTGGGTAGCCAACAAGCTCCAGACCACGAGGAAAGCTCTAGCCGCTTGGAGCAAGCAAGCTTATGGTGATATATTCCAAGCCATTCGTCAGGCGGAGGACGACGTGACCCGGGCCGAAGCCAGATATATGATCGACTATTCGTCGGAGTCCAGGCAGGCTCTTAATCTCCCCAAAGCCATCCCCAAATTCAGACTGAAAATTGAGACCGAATTTTGGAAGCAGAAAGCTAGGATCAAATGGGACAGCGAAGGGGACAAAAACTCGAGCTTCTTGTACGCCTGCGTGAATAGGTGCAGACAAAATCTCACTCTCCATCAGATTGCCACTGACAACGGTACCACATCAGCAATCAAAAGGGCATCCAAGTGGAGGCAGCAAAGTTCTATTCCAAACTTTTTTCCAAAGAAATGGTCCTCAAAGACACCACCTTCCTGGGCGAGGTTCCCCATCTTATCAGCGACACAGACAACTTTCTGCTCGAACAACCACCTTAAGAGGATGAGGTAAAAGAAGCCGTTTGGGCCCTTGACGAACGCAGTGTGCCTGGGCCAGATGGATTTTCAGGGACTTTCTTTTGCACATGCTGGGACATCATCAAGGTTGACATCCACAATGCGGTCTCCGCTTTCCTCCAGGGAGCTACTTATCCCAGAGCCATCTCGAGCACCCACCTTATCCTCATCCCGAAAAAAGACAACCCAGAGACCTTCCATGACTTTTGCCTAATTAGTCTCTGTACCTTCACCAACAAGATCATATCCAAGGTCATCGCCTCCCGTATGGCAGGACTTCTTCCCAAGATTATCTCGGAGGAGCAGAGTGACTTTGTGCGGAGGAGGAATATCCAAGATAACATCATGTTGGCCCAAGAGCTTATCACCTATATGAAGCTACCAGCAAGAGGGGCAACATAGCTATAAAATTGGACATAGAGAAAGCCTACGACATACTAGACTGGCAATTTATGATCTGGGTCTTCAGAGCCTTCGGATTCTTCGAAAGCTGGACCAACGTCGTATGGAGATCGATCAGCAACTCGTGATTCTCTACGGTCATTAACGGCCAAGCAGACGGCTTCTTCAAATCCAGTCGGGGGGTTAGACAAGGTGATCCTCTTTCGTCCACCATCTTCATCATAATGGCGGATGTGTTGAGCAGAAACCTTAACAAGATGGCGAGAACCCCAAACTTCTCGTACTACCATACGGCTAGCGGCTACCCAATCATCATCCATCTGGCCTTCACCGATGATATCCTTATATTCTCTTCAGGAGACGTCGGATCTGTGGAAGTCGTCCACAATACGCTCCAGAGATAAGAAGGATGCTCCGGGCAGAAGATCAACCGGAATAAAAGTGTCATCTACACCCACCACAATATTAGGAGAGAGCAAGCGACTAGCATATCAACCACCACCTCATTCCCCATCAGGCACCCTCTATTCTACTATCTCAGGTGCCCCCTCGTGTACGGCAAATCAAACGCCGGGATCTTCGAGTCCCTGATCACTCGTATCAGGAAAAAGCTCGAGGGCTGGCACAATGCAACTCTATCCTCGGGAGGCAAGATAATCCTCATCAACCACGTCCTCACTTCCATTCCCATCTACACCCTAGCTGCGTGCTCCCCCCTAAGAAAGTTCTATCCTACATCGAGGGCATCTTCAGCAACTTTCTCTGGGGTCACAGCGGTGGTCACGACATGCATCATTGGGCCAGCTGGAACACCATGGCTCGTCCCACCCAGGAGGAGGGTCTAGTTTTTACCAAACTTGCCCACATCGTTAATGCTTTCTCCATAAAATTATTGTGGTCGCTTCGCACGAGTAAGAACTTATGGTCCAGGTTCATGAAGGCCAGATACTTCAAGCACATTCACCCGTCTATGGCCATCGCTAACAGAAGATCCTCCGCGGCCTGGCGGCACATTCTCATCGGGCGGTCCCTCGCTGAACCTGTGATTCGCCTTAAGGTGGGCATTGGTAAGGCTTCGCCATTTTAGGAATGCTGGGTTGGCGATACCTTACCCTTCAACAATTCGGCGGCTCCTAGGAACAACTCTATCAAGGACATGTGGGACCCTCCTAATAACACCTGGAATTGGGACAAAGTCCGGTTATGGGTTGGAAACAAGACGGTCGATTACATCCGCCATAACGATTTGAGAATCGATCCGGACGAAGACAAGCTCGAGTGGTCACCCGTTAATGGTGGCACATTCTCGGTTAACTCGGCCAAAAAAGTCATCCTTGGCAACATGGCCCCGTCTCCTACCATAGCATCATTCTGGCAGACTTGCAACCCCAAAAAATGGTCCTTCCTCATCTGGCGAGCCCTATGCAATATCCTCCCCACCGACGATACTCTCAACACAAGCGGCTTCAGCCTTGCTTCAGCATACATATGCTACTCGGATCGGTAAGCGAAAATAGTCAACACATCCTCAGACAGGGGAACCTACCGATCCGGGTCTGGTGAGCCCTTTTCCAGCGATACAGATTGCCTCCTGGAGGCGACAACTTTCAACAGCTCATGGCGACCTGGGCTTCAGCGTCCCACGACCACCAGATCGTTGCTGCAGCCGCCAATTGGGTTATCTAGAAGAATCGTAACAAGGAGAGATACGAAGGAAACAAGTACAATGCAGACCAACTGATTTGGGAGTACCATTCATCAGTGTCGCAAACGAAGATCCCTCTATAAGCATGGCCAGACGGTTTTCTGGACCTCCATCCTTTCCTCGGCTTGGCCGTTTTATTTAGCATTTCTTTTGCCTCTTATTTTGTCAACATACGTGCATAGGCATCGACATTTTGAGCCTTATGGTATACTTGTATAGGGTCGACCTTATTGAATAAAATGTGTCTTTGATCAAAAAAAAGAAAAAGAAAAAAATATATATATATATATATTTATATATATAGAAATATATATATATATTGTTTTGAGAAAGAAGATATTATATAAAATAAAGGCCAAAATGATGGCTGCCTTTACAAGTATCCCCCCAAAAGCACAAAAAGGAATACTCCACCCCAAAATAAAATCCAAACGACAAGAAAGATCACCCACTGGCCACACTGAAATGCTTACACTGCCTCTTTACCTTCTCCACTGCCGGTCAATTTCCAATACTAAACGAGTGCCGTCGAAAGCATAATTTTCATACCTCGTTTTGTTACAGTTCTTCCATAGGACCCAAACCACCGCAGCCGCCACAATATATGTAATGTGCTCGTTCCCATTAGAACCCCACTTGTCAAGCCTACCGACAATACTTCCCGTCGTCGACCCCATCTTGCATAAAGCGTCAAAATGGTTCCATACCTCCTTAGCCTCTTACCCCTGGGATAGAACATGATCTATAGTCTCACAATCCGGCTCTGAGAAGCAGTAGCACCACGACACCAAGCTAAATCCCATATTGTTCAGAAACCTCGACCATAGGAATCTTTTTCCTCCTCGCTCACCACCACAAAATCGACCATTTGGTCGGTATCCAAGCTTGCCAGAAGTGCTTGTCCCTAGATATCGGCTGCTTGATGCGTATCTGCTCCCATGCAGAGGTCACCGAGAATGTGTCGGACATAACTGGGGCCCACCTATAACGGTCTAGCCTGGGAGCAAACCTCGCCCGCCGCCTCGAAACTATCTTCCTTCGCCTCGCCGAATATGGCCGCCTCCATCTTCCTATCCCAATGTCCGTCAATTGACCGCAACATACTGATGGGCGAGTCCACATGTGGATATGGGGTTCTCCCAACGCTCACCCCTGTCCAACTCTCGAAGAGGAGACTCGAAGCCCTGTTACCAATCGTCAGATGGATATGGGGTTCTCCCAACGCTCGGCCATGCAGGATGAGCCGCCAGGTGGTAGATGCTTTACTGTTAGTTACAACCCTCGAAGGATGGGTGTTCTGATAGTATCTTGCCTTCATAAAATTACACCAAAGAGATGACCCAGTCCACACCTTCCACCACAACATAACAGAAAATGAGTCAATGATATCACTCAAACGCCTCAAACCGAGACCCCCTTCATCTGTAGAAAAAGCCATAGTCTTCCAACTCTTCCAAATCTGCTTTCCAACCTTTTATTTCTGCCCCCCAAAGGAAACTGCTAAAAATGCGCTCAATCATAGTCAAAACCTTCTTCGGCGGGTTGCAAGATGAGAACAAATATATGGGCATAGAACAAAGAACGCTCTGAAGCAAAACGAGCTTACCTTCCGAGGAGAGGGTTTTGTTGTGCCACCCCGCAAACTTCTGTCTGATATCGTACACTAATTTCACAAACATTCAAACATTAGTCCTCCCGTATCCCATCGGGCATCCCAGATACTCAAAAGGAGGGCCCTGAACTCTGAACCCCGATATAGGAGCATACCTCTCAATCTTCTCCATAGAGTTCGAGTGATAAACATAGATAACACTTTTGTCGGTGCTAACTCTTTGCCCCGAGACCTTCATATATCTGGAAAGCAAATTACACATAGTCGAAGCAGACCCAATGTCACCCGAAGCAAATATAATGACATTGTCTGCATACGCCAGATGCGTGATGTACGGTGTCACGACCCGCACCCGGTTTTCGGACGCGAGCTCGTAATCAAGCCAGCTACGTATCGAGCGGACTCCAGCCCGACTCGAGTACGTATAAGCTGTCAAGGTCATGTCTAGTCTAAACTATATCTCAATCCACAGGAAATAATATAAACAAGAATGAACAAGTATGGGTCATGGTCTGCAGCCCACTAGCATATATGTCCGATAAGACTCTAAAGAGAGTAACAAGAGTCTAAACTGAGTCAGAAAACATGATAAAGTAAGAAAGCACGAAAGAATAACAACGCAATAATGATACCTGAATCCCACAAGCAATATCATCATATGCGGACCCTACAAGTGTCATAATCGTCCACCATCTAGAGCTGCTAACTAACTCCACGCAATAACTAACCTGAAGAGATCATCAGGTCCTCAGAGGACTAGCAAGATACATAAAAACGAGCCTTTCTAACAGTTTATTATGCATAGAGAAAATACAGAATAAACAAGTAAAACTGAGCAATGAATAAAGCACGAATCTATACACTGTCTACACATAAATGAACTGTTGAACGAGGACGAGATAACTCATGTCAAGGTGTTGCCGGATGACCAGATCGAATACTCAAACCCTCCCTAGCGTGGACTCGCAGGTTTGAACTACTAACCCTTGCCCCTAGTGTGGACTCGCAGGTTAGCATCACCCTCGTCCCTAGTGTGGACTCGTAAGCGTAAACCCTATACCACTAACCCTCGTCCCTAGTGTGGACTCGCAGGCTAGCATCTACTACTAACCCTCGTCCCTAGTGTGGACTCGCAGGCTAGCATCACCCTCGTCCCTAGTGTGGACTCGCAGGCGTAACCCTATACTACTAACCCTCGTCCCTAGTGTGGACTCGCAGGCTAGCATCTACTACTAACCTTCGTCCCTAATGTGGACTCGCAGGCTAGCATCACCCTCGTCCCTATTGTGGACTTACAGGTGTGGACCAATAACTACTAACCTTCGTCCCTATCGTGGACTCGCATGTTAGCTTCAAGGTTCAAGACACGGAGGCACGACTCAATCAAGGCACGACCAATAAGACGCAAGGCTAACTGTGAACACTGTCTAAAGCAATGATAAAAATACCAGCTCGATAGAAAAGATACATGGCAACAATATGAAAAAATTGGATAAAATAATAGACAGTGCATGTAAATAAAGCTGTGTAGAAAGGCAAGATATACTTGTCTGTCGTCCTGAGCTGTGGTACAGGTCAAGAGCTGAGTCAAAGTCCAAGGAACCTGTATTATGTATTTAAGTCTAATTCAATACATGAAATAAACAAAATAAAGCTATTTTGAATCATTGCTAGTTACCCCATATACTTTTATCCCATAATTAGAGTTTAAGTAACTTAATAGACCACTTTGGAAGATGTCACCCTTAGTTAATGCCTATTTGCCTCTTAAGTTACTACGTAGATTTTACATGGTCTCTCTACACTTGTTACCTATTCTTCCTGCCTCCTCAACTCAACCTACCAGAATTTGAGTTCTATCCAACCTTGTTAAGCCCTTTTTGATACTATGCTAACAATTTCCTGCACAGGTCCTGCTACTCCTACTCTTCTTATTACTGTCCTGATGAACAGAGGTACAAGTGTATGGGCAATAGTACAAGAAAGCCTTGTACTTAGCTTTCCTACATTACTGAACTGAACAGGAACCCAATCTACTCAAAACAATTAACTTCAGTGTGAAGATTCATGTGACAATGGACTAGATGACAATATGGGACAACATGAGGCTAAACCTTCATCTCATATGCAGGGCAGAACCCCCTACAAGGACTGAACTAAAATCTAGGACTGGGACTGAACTAAGGAAAATGACATAGGTGCAGAGGAAGACTGAACCATCCATTCATATGGATAGAGGGCTGAAAGAGACTGAAACATTAATTCATATCAGTTCATACGATGTGTACTGGTATCACTGTCTCAGGATAAGTGTTTGTTTGCACAGTTATCTGTTTAACCCATGCTTAGAGGGACTATTATTTGTATGATCACACAGGATTCGTACACAAGGTGATTACCTTATCCTCTCCTTACAACCTTACTTCACAGGACATGACATGAACAATTTGGACTAGAACTCTTGAGGGCAGGACAAGATCCAAGAGATGATGAAAACTATAATGGAATGGGCTAGAACATCATAGTGCCTGATGTTCAAACTTTACTGATACTCGTAAACTGAAATTGGCATCCAACTGAACATCAAAATGAAGGACTGAAACATCTGGTGTTATGAAGGACAGAGCAAAAAGGGACTGCCACTATATACTAGACTGACCTACGCCAACAAGTTTCATATCTAGAGGATATACTGAAACTCCTCCCTTTCTCTTGTACTGTTACCTACACTCACATTCCAATCTTCTAAACTTCCTTACTCGACTGAACCAAGACCCCAATTCCTTACTAAACTGAGCCTTAATCCCCCCTTCCACTAATTGCATGATGCCACTATAGCCCAAGGTTATTGTCAAGCCTAAACCGAGTTTCCTTACATGAATGTGGCTGTCATCAAGTTTGGGTTTGAAAGGATAAATAATATGGATTAAATCACTCAAGGTTGTGCTCTAATAACCTATAAGATGAACATCAAGCTATGTGGATTGGGACTAATCATTAAAATGAGGTAAGGACAGGACATGCCAGCTGGTCTGAACAACAGGTGGAAATGTAGGACAGGTATCCAATTCCTATAGGCATTTGGATATGCTATTGCATATATTTGTGTCTCTATGCCATGCCCTCTACAGGTGCATATGACTAGATGTGTTCATGTAAAATCTCTGTACATTAATATAATCTGTCATGAGATAAGCCTGCTACCAACATACAATCTAGTGTCGGGTGTGGTCTGGTACCAAACCAGTAAGTATCAGAAACACGATTCCCTACTACTCTGGATACTGTCATTAGAATAGCCCCTTGGCCATACAGGCGCTCCTGCATTGTACACCTATACCCCAACATCTGAGTCCAAAGTAGTTGGAGTATAGGGTTTGACGCCTCCCCCACCAAGACTACCCTTTCCTCTATTATGCCAAACAACTAATCATTAGCTAAGATAATAAAATAAATATGGTAAACTCAGAAACAATGGCACAATCTGAGTGTTGACAACATTGGTATCATCCTATAAAGCCAACCCAAACGAGCACCTGTATAAATGTGAACCGAAATCCGTGGGGTAACTGAATTACACTCTGACAATGCTAATCCCGTTCCTGCCTTCATGACATCATTCCTCAACCGCTCTGACCCAGATGCTTTTACTCATAACTCGATAACACTGGTCAGATTGTACCCATACTGATGCAAGGGTCCAACCTGGTTTCCAAGGGTGACAGGGAACTACTGTTATGGTATCAGGGATCTCCTCTACTACAGCCTACTCCCTGCACTCATGGTACACTACCTACCAACCACAACCGATACCTTAAAGGCAACCTAGAATGATTTACAACTAATGTGTCTCAGAGCAAACTGATATTTAACGACTAACATTAAGGTGCAACCTATTGGTTTATTCGAATGGTAAGAAGAGTTCCTGACTGAAACTGCCCCTCCCCCATGGGAACTAACCTATCCTTATGTGTGAAACAGGACTGGCTCTTGCCTGTGTACAAGTGCACGTTCAAGGCCAGTCCAAACCATTCAATTCCCTTTTCTCTGATACATAGTGGTATCTGAACCTGGATGCATATGATACTTTCAATGAGAAGGGGATCAACCTAAAACAGGGCATGGAATATGCATCACTTACATCCCCTGGCCTGATGCATGAATATAACCCATAAATCCTTGGTTTGGTCATTCAGTCGAACATCTATTTCTCTCATCCTATGTTGATTTAAAAACAGAAATTGTAGCCTATCTATGAATCAATTCAATGAATTGAAGCTATGGTGGTCGGAACATTACCTGTCGAGAGCTGGTTGCTTCGAAACTTCGAAAGGTTCTTCGATGCAGAGCAAGGAAGTTGGCGACAGGGAATTAGGGTTTAAGGAAGAGGCTAGGGCATCGAGCGATCTACATATTTATAGACTAAATTGAACCCTACTGGGATAAGGAGAAGGGATTTCGATCCTATCTAAACTCCTTCTCCAGCTTTGGCCGTTTGGTTTTAAATTCAAAAAAAAAACTTTGCAATGAGGCCCCCCCTAAACTGTGATATTTGGTAGAACACCCTTCCCTTCTTATATACCATTAAGTGCTAATATATATGTATTACATATATAACTGTTCATAAAAAAAACATACAATAATTAATAATCAGTAATATTTAATAAATAAAAATTAATTGTGGATTTCGGGTCAGAGGCTCACAAATCTACCCACCTTAAAATAATTTCGTCCTCGAAATTCTAATTCCTAATTATTTCTTATAATTTTAAGGTCCACTATTATCTTAATCTCCTCAATTTAATTCCTCAAAAAAAAATTTATAACCTTCTCTAGTCATTTCGTAACTACAAAACTTCGAGGACTTCTACCCACCTTTGGTCACACTAGTCCTCAAAATACGATCACTAAAGTCTTATGGTCTTCTAACTATTTGCTGACAATTTTACTTGGCAGATATCTAGGCATATATAATCCCTTATATCTATTAACAACCAAATACTCAATAGTCAAGCAATATGTACTATAATTTAAGAATTTCTAATAAATTCTAGACAGCACGATCATTCGTCACCCCGGAATAGGAAGGGACGAGAATCAATAGTACGGAAAGCAAGGGAGTATAATCGAGAGCAATTATGGAATTTTCAAGGACGTAGAGAATTCCTAGGAAAATTTTCAAGGCAGAGTGGATTGAGATTTCTAAGGGTTAGTCAGATACGCAGGCTCGTATCAGTACAGTTACATAACCGATACGATATGCTCGGACCTGCATGGGCCACCAAAAAAACTTGTCACGACCCGCACCCGGTTTTCGGACGCGAGCTCGTAATCAAGCCAGCTACGTATCGAGCGGACTCCAGCCCGACTCGAGTACGTATAAGCTGTCAAGGTCATGTCTAGTCTAAACTATATCTCAATCCACAGGAAATAATATAAACAAGAATGAACAAGTATGGGTCATGGTCTACAGCCCACTAGCATATATGTCCGATAAGACTCTAAAGAGAGTAACAAGAGTCTAAACTGAGTCAGAAAACATGATAAAGTAAGAAAGCACGAAAGAATAACAACGCAATAATGATACCTGAATCCCACAAGCAATATCATCATATGCGGACCCCACAAGTGTCATAATCGTCCGCCATCTAGAGCTGCTAACTAACTACACACAATAACTAACCAGAAGAGATCATCAGGTCCTCAGAGGACTAGCAAGATACATAAAAATGAGCCTTTCTAACAGTTTATTATGCATGGAGAAAATACAGAATAAACAAGTAAAACTGAGCAATGAATAAAGCACGAATCTATACACTGTCTACACATAAATGAACTGTTGAACGAGGACGAGATAACTCATGTCAAGGTGTTGCCGGATGACCAGATCGAATACTCAAACCCTCGTCCCTAGCGTGGACTCGCAGGTTTGAACTACTAACCCTTGCCCCTAGTGTGGACTCGCAGGTTAGCATCACCCTCGTCCCTAGTGTGGACTCGCAAGCGTAAACCCTATACTACTAACCCTCGTCCCTAGTGTGGACTCGCAGGCTAGCATCTACTACTAACCCTCGTCCCTAGTGTGGACTCGCAGGCTAGCATCACCCTCGTCCCTAGTGTGGACTCGCAGGCGTAACCCTATACTACTAACCCTCGTCCCTAGTGTGGACTCGCAGGCTAGCATCTACTACTAACCTTTGTCCCTAATATGGACTCGCAGGCTAGCATCACCCTCGTCCCTATTGTGGACTCGCAGGTGTGGACCAATAACTACTAACCTTCGTCCCTATCGTGGACTCGCAGGTTAGCTTCAAGGTTCAAGACACGGAGGCACGACTCAATCAAGACACGACCAATAAGACGCAAGGCTAACCGTGAACACTGTCTAAAGCAATGATAAAAATACCAGCTCGATAGAAAAGATACATGGCAACAATATGAGAAAACTGGATAAAATAATAGACAGTGCATGTAAATAAAGTTGTGTAGAAAGGCAAGGTATACTTGCCTGTCGTCCTGAGTTGTGGTACAGGTCAAGAGCTGAGTCAAAGTCCAAGGAACCTGTATTATGTATTTAAGTCTAATTCAATACATGAAATAAACAAAATAAAGCTATTTTGAATCATTGCTAGTTACCCCATATACTTTTATCCCATAATTAGAGTTTAAGTAACTTAATAGACCACTTTGGAAGATGTCACCCTTAGTTAATGCTTATTTGCCTCTTAAGTTACTACGTAGATTTTACATGGTCTCTCTACACTTGTTACCTATTCTTCCTGCCTCCTTAACTCAACCTACCAGAATTTGAGTTCTATCCAACCTTGTTAAGCCCTTTTTGATACTATGCTAACAATTTCCTGCACAGGTCCTGCTACTCCTACTCTTCTTATTACTGTCCTGATGAACAGAGGTACAAGTGTACGGGCAATAGTACAAGAAAGCCATGTACTTAGCTTTCCTACATAACTGAACTGAACAGGAACCCAATCTACTCAAAACAATCAACTTCTGTGTGAAGATTCATGTGACAATGGACTAGATGACAATATGGGACAACATGAGGCTAAACCTTCATCTCATATGCAGGGCAGAACCCCCTACAAGGACTGAACTAAAATCTAGGACTGGGACTGAACTAAGGAAAATGACATAGGTGCAGAGGAAGACTGAACCATCCATTCATATGGATAGAGGGCTGAAAGCGACTGAAACATTAATTCATATCAGTTCATATGATGTGTACTGGTATCACTGTCTCATGATAAGTGTTTGTTTGCACAGTTATCTGTTTAACCCATGCTTAGAGGGACTATTATTTGTATGATCACACAGGATTCGTACACAAGGTGATTACCTTATCCTCTCCTTACAACCTTACTTCACAGGACATGACATGAACAATTTGGACTAGAACTCTTGAGGGCAGGACAAGATCCAAGAGATGATGAAAACTATAATGGAATGGGCTAGAACATCATAGTGCCTGATGTTCAAACTTTACTGATACTCGTAAACTGAAATTGGCATCCAACTGAACATCAAAATGTAGGACTGAAACATCTGGTGTTATGAAGGACAGAGCAAAAAAGGACTGCCACTATATACTAGACTGACCTACGCCAACAAGTTTCATATCTAGAGGATATACTGAAACTCCTCCCTTTCTCTTGTACTGTTACCTACACTCACATTCCAATCTTCTAAACTTCCTTACTCGACTGAACCAAGACCCCAATTCCTTACTAAACTGAGCCTTAATCCCCCCTTCCACGAATTGCATGATGCCACTATAGCCCAAGGTTATTGTCAAGCCTAAACCGAGTTTCCTTACATGAATGTGGCTGTCATCAAGTTTGGGTTTGAAAGGATAAATAATATGGATTAAATCACTCAAGGTTGTGCTCTAATAACCTATAAGATGAACATCAAGCTATGTGGATTGGGACTAATCATTAAAATGAGGTAAGGACAGGACATGCCAACTGGTCTGAACAATAGGTGGAAATGTAGGACAGGTATCCAATTCCTATAGGCATTTGGATATGCTATTGCATATATTTGTGTCTCTATGCCATGTCCTCTACAGGTGCATATGACTAGATGTGTTCATGTAAAATCTCGGTACATTAATATAATCTGTCATGAGATAAGCCTGCTACCAACATACAATCTAGTGTCGGGTGTGGTCTGGTACCAAACCAGTAAGTATCAGAAACACGATTCCCTACTACTCTGGATACTGTCATTAGAATAGCCCCTTGGCCATACAGGCGCTCCTGCATTGTACACCTACACCCCAACATCTGAGTCCAAAGTAGTTGGAGTATAGGGTTTGACGCCTCCCCCACCAAGACTACCCTTTCCTCTATTATGCCAAACAACTAATCATTAGCTAAGATAATAAAATAAATATGGTAAACTCAGAAACAATAGCACAATCTGAGTGTTGACAACATTGGTATCATCCTATAAAGCCAACCCAAATGAGCACCTGTATAAATGTGAACCGAAATCCGTGGGGTAACTGAATTACACTCTGACAATGCTAATCCCGTTCCTGCCTTCATGACATCATTCCTCAACCGCTCTGACCCAGATGCTTTTACTCACAACTCGATAACACTGGTCAGATTGTACCCATACTGATGCAAGGGTCCAACCTGGTTTCCAAGGGTGACAGGAAACTACTGTTATGGTATCAGGGATCTCCTCTACTACAGCCTACTCCCTGCACTCATGGTACACTACCTACCAACCACAACCGATACCTTAAAGGCAACCTAGAATGATTTACAACTAATGTGTCTCAGAGCAAACTGATATTTAACCACTAACATTAAGGTGCAACCTATTGGTTTATTCGAATGGTAAGAAGAGTTCCTGACTGAAACTGCCCCTCCCCCATGGGAACTAACGTATCCTTATGCGTGAAACAGGACTGGCTCTTGCCTGTGTACAAGTGCACGTTCAAGGCCAGTCCAAACCATTCAATTCCCTTTTCTCTGATACATAGTGGTATCTGAACCTGGATGCATATGATACTTTCAATGAGAAGGGGATCAACCTAAAACAGGGCATGGAATATGCATCACTTACATCCCCTGGCCTGATGCATGAATATAACCCATAAATCCTTGGTTTGGTCATTCAGTCGAACATCTATTTCTCTCATCCTATGTTGATTTAAAAACAGAAATTGCAGCCTATCTATGAATCAATTCAATGAATCGAAGCTATGGTGGTCGGAACATTACCTGTCGAGAGCTGGTTGCTTCGAAACTTCGAAAGGTTCTTCGATGCAGAGCAAGGAAGTTGGCGACAGGGAATTAGGGTTTAAGGGAGAGGCTAGGGCATCGAGCGATCTACATATTTATAGACTAAATTGAACCCTACTGGGATAAGGAGAAGGGATTTCGATCCTATCTAAACTCCTTCTCCAGCTTTGGCCGTTTGGTTTTAAATTCAAAAAGAAAACTTTGCAATGAGGCCCCCCCTAAACTGTGATATTTGGTAGAACACCCTTCCCTTCTTATATACCATTAAGTGCTAATATATATGTATTACATATATAACTGTTCATAAAAAAAACATACAATAATTAATAATCAGCAATATTTAATAAATAAAAATTAATTGAGGATTTCGAGTCAGAGGCTCACATGTGGGCATCAAGCAGCAGTATGAAAGTAATGGAAACCAGGCATACTTCCTATCCGATTAAGGTTCCTACTGAGTGCTTTCGCCACAATGATGAATAAGGCGGAGAAAAGACAGTCACCTTGCCTAATCCCGTGCTGAGACTTGAAGAAGTCGCCACCTGCCTGTTGACCATCGTAGAGAACCAACAATTTGAGACAGATCTCCAAAGGAAGTCGATCCAGATTTCAGAGAATCTGAATGCTCTGAGAGTCCAAATCATACACTGCCAGTCCAATATGTCATATGTCTTCTCCATATGTAGTTTAATTGCAATGTTACCTCCCATGCCCGGGTGTTTGATGCAATTAACCATCTCGTGCACAAGCATGATGCTATCAGTAATGGTTCTACCTCTAACAAAGCCACTCTGCTCTATGGATATGATCTTCGGAAGAAGCCCCACCATCCGGTTGGCGATAATCTTTGATATAACTTTGTTTAGGAATGTGCACGTGCTCAATGGTCTGAAGTCATGAAAGGTGGAAGGGTGATCCGATTTTGGGATGAGAACCAGATTAGCGCAAGCAATGGCCTTAGGGTAGCCGAGGCCTTGAAAGAAAGCCATCGCGGCATCCAACACTTTATGCTGAATAATGTCCCAACAACACCTGTAGAAAGACCCCGTAAATCCATCCGAGCCCGCCGCACTATGCTTGCTAAGATCCCAAGTCACGCCTTTCAATTCATCCAATGTAGGGAGCATCACAAGACACTCATTCTCCCTATTAGTAACATTAGAGGGAATTGCGCTCAAGAAATATTCGTCAAAATGAACGAGTTCTTTTTGGAAAAGAGCCGAGTAGTAAGTGCTAGCAGCCACTTGAATGCCAACCTGCTCATTCCTGATCACACTATCTTCATCAACAATCTGGTGGATAACAAGGTTGTTCTTGTGCCCCCTAAACAAGCGTAAAAGAACTTAGTGTTCTTGTCACCCTCTTCGTCCGATTCCCTTCTCAATTTCTGTTTCCAAAAGTTATCCTCAATGACTAGCCTTTGTTTCAGTCTCGCCATAGCCAAATTAAGAGTCTGTCTATTGTCGGCTGAGTCCACAGCCCGATAAGTGTCTTCCACCGCCTTAACCACGTCCTCCACCTTCCGAGCCTCCTTGAATATGTCCCCAATGGTCACACGGCTCCACACCGCCAGGGCTCTTCTAGTGGCCTTAAGGCGCCAAGCCATCCGTAGAAGAGGAATAACACAGTTGACCGAGCACCATATATTTTTTACAACATCAGAAAAGGAGCAGCCATTCATCCAAAATTTTGAAATTTAAAAGGTTTCACCTGGAGAGGGGGCTCTTCTTTACCTCAACCAACAGTAGAGCATGGTCCGACTCCATCACATTAATATGGGTAATCGATGTAGCAATGTCCATATTCATCCAATTATAGTCGACCATCACTCTGTCGAGCCGCGAGCTTTGTCTTCGTTCTCCAACCTGTTGGTTGCACCAAGTGAATATGGTGCCCGGCGAGTTTAGAGTCGAGAGTCTATCACTCATAACAAAATCAACAAAGTCAAACATTGCAGCAGTAATCGAAGGTCTCCTTCCGACTTCTCCTCCTCATCCATAATCGCATTAAAATCCCCAATACAGATCCATGGAGAGCCAGGTATGGACTTTTGAAGAAGGAGAAGGTGATCCCAAAGAGAGCACCTCTCCCTCTACTCACAGCTGCCATGTATAGTAGTAATAAGAGTTTTTTTAGCGAAGAAAGAATGCTCAATACTAACGGTCAGTTCCTGATCAGTGTCACTGACCAAGGAGACAACGTCATGAAGCTTATGAAAGATCCAGATGTCATGACATCCCACTACTGCTGTAGGGAGTCCCATCTTCATACAGTCAGATTTAATCTTCTTCCTATCCATCTTGGGCTCGATAATAATCAACGTCGAGATTTTATGAAGCTTATATAGCATTTTGACTCTTCTAAGCAAAGGCTTATTTGCCATCCTCTCACATTCCATGCAATGATGTTATACATTAATGATCGAAAGGAAGAGGGGGTCGCTAGGTTGCTTCCCTACCGATCTCAAAAGTATAGGGGATGAGTTCTTCATTTTTCTCTATTTTCTCCTCCTCCGCCTACTTCTCGTTCTATGTTTCATAGTTCTCGAAGTCCTACGAGATCAATTTTGTTCCATCTCTGTTCGCTCAACCTCGTTGGTACTAGATCTTACCTCCTCCTCTGGGTGCTTATATTCGACATTGGCCATCTCTACAAGGATTCCTTTGGCAAACGACTTGGATGAAGTGGCAGTTTCCTGAACGGCAGAGTTGCTCCCTATCATACTGTAATCAACATCTTCTCCAATCTCAGAAGCTTGAGTAACCCATATCCCTACAACATTCCCTGGACCATGCTCGTGAACCATATGAGACCACTTCTTGTCCTTACCTAAAAACTGATAGAGCGGTTTGCTAGCTTCCTCCCTCTCCTCCCCCACCCGCTTTTCATTATTGATGCCCCAGTTGGTCTCCTGTCGAACCTTTACCCCACCTACCCTACACTTCTTTCTACCATGACCTGGTGCAAGCAGGTCAGATAATATGATGGAGGCACTTCGTATTCCACCACTTGCCAGAAGCTGAGTCCATCTGGGAGCTTGACTCTAATCTGTTTGGGGAACTCCTTGATGAGGTTCATTTCCACACACAATCTGGCTCTGCCAGGACTGGTGAATTTAGCAGTAGCCTTATCGAGCATTGACGGTGTACCAATACACTGAGCAATGGCAGACACTGAAGATTTTGCAAATAGAAAGTGAGGTAGGCACGGAAAGGAGACCTACACCGGTGCCAGAGGAGTTTTGCAGTTGGGGTTGAACTACGGAGTCCATTTAAAGACTCTTATCGATGTGCGAGATATGAACCAGGTCTCCTTCGATCTGAATCTCAGGTAGTCCGCTTCCAAGGATGGACAAATCAAAATATGCTTAGAGTCAATGACTTCGATGGCAATCTTTCCCATGAAACCCATCTTTTCGATGGCTACTCTGATCACATCAATAAAGGGTTTAGAGTGTGAGAACTTCCCAATCAATGCCAACCGAAAAGGGGTAATAAGCTGGGCGACTTTAGTATTATCAAAAGCAACCGTCAGCGCTTCCATAAAAGTCACAGAGGACCTAGGAGAAAAGATGGGGAAACGAGCGAGGGGCCTGCAGAATGAGTAGCAGGGTCGGTGAGGGCACATCCAGCTACGGTCGTCGCAAAGGACTTGCGAGCAGGGCCAGATCCTTGCACGATTAGTGGCCCCAGAGGGTCACCACGAGGGGGAGGGGATGCACAGCAGGGGCACCGAGTGAAGACGAGTCGAGGTGGCCGAGGCTGGCACTACCAGGTGAGGGCAAAGCCCAGAAGGGACAAGACCGGACATGAGGAGCGGGTCATACGGGGGCGGAGGAAGAAGGATGGAGGGGCAAGAAGGAAGCAAAGACGGGGGTGGGACAAGGGGTGGAGGGAATATTGAGGATCTCGGAACCACCATGGCAGCAGCCGACGGGGCCAAGACCTAGAAATCACTCTCGAATCTCCTTCGCAGCCACACGGAGGGAAAAACTTTTAAGGTCTCTTATATATATATATATGGGAGCGGATCGGGAGCCCCGCTCGCGGAGCGCCGCCGAAGCCCCGCCCTCCCTTAGCCGTTGGATCGCGCGGGCGGGGGCGGGCCCCACGCGGGCCCCGCGCGATCCGATGGTGCAGGGGGGGCGGGGCTTCGACGGGGCTCCGCGGGCGGGGCCTTTGATCCGCTCCCTATATATATATATATATATATTTATATATATATATATATATATATATATATTTTATATATATATTTTATATATATATATATATATATATATATATATATATATATATATATATATATATATCTGGAACCAGGTAATTGTATTTATGATAAAGTGTTAAGGTACATCCATCAGGGATATTCCCCTGCTAAGCCTATCCCCTTTACATCATAATAAACATTTGTATTAGGCCTACGAGCATCGTTTTCGTGCCATAGTACACCCTGTTGTTTTGTTATCTCCATATATGCCATAGTGCAGAAGAGAGCCTTGCGCAGGCCTTCCGAAACCAAGTTGGTCCTCTCTTTCTCCCATCTCCACCACGATCCCCTATTCATTGTATCGCATCATCAACATTTTTTGCAATAATAGCCTAAAACCCATCCTGGCCATTTGAGAGAGCCAGACTCCTTTGGATGCATCACATTTGAAGAAGATGTGTTTTATCAATTCCCTCTCTTGCTGATACAATGGACATATGAGGTCGTCTATCTGCACTCTAAATCTCTGAAGTCTATCTTTGGTTAGCAGATGTTTGAGGACAAGTTTATACAAACTCAGCTGCATCTTGCGTGGGATCCTTGACATCTAGACTATGTCAGCATTGGCCATTCTCTCTTGTGTTACTCTGAACATGTTGGATACATGGGAGAAGTTGAATCCTGCCTCCAGAGTGTCCGCCCACACCTACTGGTCCCGACCAATGGAGGTGTTAATCTTGCATTATGTGATGTCTGCAGCCTCTATACGTGCCCTTCGGTGAAGATCTGGCCTCCAATGTCCATCCCGCAATATACGACTCACCCGCTCACCCCACCTGGCCTCATGGTCCAAGTGTGCTCCAAGGATACTCCCAGAATATATATATATATATATATATATATATATATATATATATATATATATATATATATATATATATATATTTGAAGAAAGGGTAATTAGTTTCCGGAATCGCTCCCACTGGGATTCGAACTTCTGACTACTCGGGCCGCATGCCTCACCACTACCACTAGGCTAGGGCTCATTGGTATATATATGTATATATGTATATATATATATATATGTATATATGTACATATATATATATATATATATATATATATATATATATATATATATATATATATATATATAAACTCCTCCCTCTTCTGGCTCTCTCCATGGTCGCATGACCCCTCACTCGTTCCCCCGAGTTGCTGCCGGCCAGATCCCAGTAGTCGCGAGTGGAAGCCGCCTAGTGCCCCCCCGCTCTGGTGGCCTTTTCCACTGGAGACCCCCTGCATCATCCCTTTCTTGCACGTCCAGCGTAGTTGGTCCGTCGGGTCGCCCACATCCGCAGGGAATAGGATTTTTTGCCCTTCAGCGCCTCGCCCTTCTTCGAATTCGAATTTCAAATTCCCCTCCAAAAATATTATGACAGTTGGTGGAGTGGCTTGCTATGCGCCATCGTCCCTCTATGCGCTCGTGGCTCCGAGGGGCGCGCAGATGCCGGTTGTTGGCTATGCGCCCCACTCCAGCCCTGCGGGGAGCCATACGCCCTCCTCTTCTTCGGGAGGCTATGCGCCTACCATTCCCACCCTCGCATATGCACCTCCCCTTCTCTCGGAAGGGCATGCACCTACTGTGCCAGGTCCGACTCAGCCCCAAGCTGGAGACCATGCGCCCGCCCTGACCCGTCGGACTTGGGTCCTGCTCCTATACCCCCTGGGCGAGCATGCGCCCACCCCCTGGCAGTTATGTGCCCTCTCCCCATAGCATGCATCCGCCCTCTCTCCTCCGCCTGGGCGACCATGCGCCCACTCCCCCTGGCGGTCATGCGCCCACTCCCGCGACCATGTGCTCACTCCCCCTGGAAATCTTTTACGGAGATCCTAAGACCAGATCGCGGGTCGACATTTGCTCACACCATTGACAACGTACTGCCAGAGATCGAATTCTAGTATCCTTCCGACGGGCAACCCATTTGCGTCCCATTCTCCTCGGCAGAGATATCCTCTCTCTCCGTCGGCTTTGTGAGGACATTCGTGTTGAAGTTCCCCTCTGGGTGCCCCAAGATCACCGTCGTCCAAGAGGCGATCGCAGGTTGGGGGCTCACCTTCACCTACAGGATGGTCCCGTTAGACCCAAAACACCTGTTTCTCCATATTTCCTCTGACCTAGATTACTCTTTAGTCTGGGCCAAAGGCACCACTCGCATCGGAGCCCATAATGTCAAGATCGCCAAATGGTCCGCCAACTTCAGCCCAGCAGTCGATTCTGTGATCATCTCGACGTAGATCACCGTCCCAAACCTCCCTCTAGTCTGTTTTGCTCCCGTAGCTCTCAAGATAATCACGAGCTCTTTCGGACCTCTGGTGGCCATCGCAGAAGAAACCCATACCTTAGCCAAAGTTAACAACGCGTAGATATGCGTGGAACTGGACCTGTTTTCAGACCCTCCTAGTCAGATTTAAATTGACCTCGGGGGACTGTCACACTTCTAAAATCTAGAGTACAATAACAACATAATCTTCTACAGGCACTACCAGTCCAGAGGACACCTCACTAGGTATTGATTCAAAGCTCACCCGGAGCTTCAGAAGATAACCCCCCACAAGCATCACTTACAGAAGATGACCCAAATCATCTCTACGTCCCCCATTCTCCCCTTCCCTAATTCTCACTCCCATTTCGTAGAGAGCGACAATTCCTCCAGCCCTCGATCTCCTTCGGAGAAGGCTATCGCCCCCTATGATGCCCCGGGTATCCTTCTCAACAACCTGTTCGACATCCTCACCGTCATCCCATCTGACACTCTACGAAAGCATCTCCAACCAGGTCCGACCTCTCCCGAAGTGAACAAGAAGCCTACCGATCCATATCAGACAAACAATACTTCCCCGAGCGGTGAAAGAGAAGATCAGATTGCCTTGATCATCCATTCCGATCAACCCGTTGGATCCCCTCTTACCACTGGAAAAGATCTCGCGATCGACCTAGCGTTGGTGAGTATAGTCCCGACTGACAGACTTCAGCAAGCGATAGAAGCAGGCCTCCTAGACCGCGATAACCCTCTCCGTGCTCTTATCGAGATAGACGAAGATGATGTCTCCCCCCCGAAAGACGGCAGTGGACATTCCGCTCGAGGCTCGTCAGACTCGGTAAATGACGTTACCGAAACACCTCAGTGTGCCTCCAAAACCCCCATCAACAAAAAGAAAAAACTAGAGCCCACGGCCATGACAACTCGGTCAGCCACTAAGCTTAACACCCACCCCATCCACAAATAACCCAATGCCTAACATCCTCTCGTGGAATATTAGAGGGCTGGCTAACAAACCTACATAGAGAAGATTAATTAGCCTTAAGAAAATCCATCGAATCGACCTTTCGATCATTATTGAACACAAAATACCCTAAAGGAGACTCAAATCCATTCAACTCCAAATCGGCTTTGCATCCGCGGTGGCTGGTTGCCATGACATTTAGATCTTGTTCACTGTCGATTGCAAAATTAGAATCGTGAGCGACTCCGATCGGGCACTTTCCTGGCTGTTCACGACAGCTGCAACTACCACAAGCGCAAGAACCTCAGGGATACCCTCACGGACACCCACCAACTCCTCAACAATCTCCCGTGGATCTGCCTCAGAGACTTCAACAAAATCTTACGGCATGAGTAAAAATCATGGGGTTGCCCTCCCCCACAGCCGATGATGAATGACTTTAAAACTTTCATCTTCAACGCCCACTTGTCCCCCCTATAGTTCACCGACAATGCCTTCACCTGGTGTAACATGTAAGAGGGCGTCCGCCGCCAATACTCTCGTCTCGATCGAGTGCTGGTTGACAACCGATGGGCCGACTTAGATCTTATCAATAACCTCTCTCACCTTAACACCACAGAATCGGACCATTCCCCCCTTTTTATGGAGATCAGCAGCAACTCCACCAAGATCAAAAAATTCTTTTATTTTCTAGAATTTTGGAGACATCACCCCAATTTTAGAAACACTGTGGCCTCCACGTGGAGATCGATCAGCAACCCAGACCCCCTCATCCGCGTCTCTCTTAACCAAGGGTACGTTATCGGCTTAGAGCAGACTAACTTTTGGTAATATTGTCCAAGTTATCAAGATAGCTGAAGATGACATCACTCGTGCTGAGATCATATTCGCTGCGAACAGGTCGTCGGAAGCCCTCACCGCCATGAACCTTACCAAAGCGATGCTAAAGTCCAGGCTGAAGGTCGAGACGAAATTTTAGAAGCAGAAAGCCAGATTGTCCTAGGATTCCAAGGGTGACAGAAACTCTGGCTTCTTCTACGCACGTGTCAAGGGTCACAGAAATCAGCTCAATCTTTAGTAAATCTCGGGCAACAACGACATCCTCCTCAAAGACTAGAAAAGTATTAACAAGGCAGCCGCCAACTTCTACACCAAACTTTTCTCCAAAATGAACGTCATTAAAGATGAGGCTTTCCTGGCTAAGGTACCCAGCCTGATCAGCGAGCAGGAGAACGGCATGCTGTTGACCCCCCTCTCCGGAGGAGGTCAAGTCGGATGTCTAGTCCCTTGACGAGCATAGCGCTCCCGAACCAGACGGCTTCTCTAGGCTTTCTTTTCTTCTTGTTAGAAGATTATATGGTCTGACTTTCACGATGCCGCGGTGGCATTTTTAGCCGGAGCGAACTACCCCAAATCCATCTCTCGGGCCAACCTTATACTTATCCCTAAAAAAGACAACCCGGAGACCTTCAAAGACTTCAGACTGATCAGCTTATGCACATTCACCAATAAAATCATCTCTAAGATCATCGTGACCCGCATGTCCACTCTTCTTCCCAAGATCATCTCCGAGGAACAGAGCAGCTTCGTTCCCGGTCGGAATATCACCGATAACATCATACACGCTCAGGAGTTGATCACTTGCATAAAATTTTCATCCAGGGGGGTAACGTTGCCATCAAACTCGACATGGAGAAAGCCTATGACCTCCTGGACTGGCAATTCATGATTTGGGTTTTCAGAGCCTTCGGGTTCTCGAAGACTTGGATTGACATTATCTTCAGGTCCGTCAACAACACTTGGTTCTCCACGGTCATCAACGGACAAACCGATGGTTTCTTCCGATCCAGTCACGGGGTTCATCAAGGGATCCTTTATCTGCCACCATCTTCATCATCGCAGCTAAAGCGCTCTGCAGAAACCTAAACAATATGGCGAACACCCCCAGATTTTATCACTATCACACCACCACAGGCTGCCTCTCATCACACATCTGGCCTATGCCGATGACATCCTCATTTTCTCTTCTGGAGACATCGGGTCGGTGAGGTGGTTTAAAGCACTCTCGAGAAATATACCAGATGCCCTGGCCAACGTATCAACGCCGACAAAAGCTTCATCTACACCCACCACAACGCCGACCAAAATCATTCATCCAACCTCACCAATATAACCTCCTTCTCTACTGCATACCCTCCATTCTCCTACCTGGGATGCCCGCTGGTGTATGAGATATCAAAACCAGGTATCTTCGAGGGTTTGGTGACCAAAACCAAAAGAAAAATCGAAGGTTGGCACAATGCGACCCTTTCTCCGGGAGACAAGCTGATCCTCATCAAGCATATTCTACCTTCTATCCCCATCTACACCCTGGCAGTGTGCTCCCCCCAAGAAAGTCCTTTCCAAAATTGAGTCCCTTTTTGCCAACTTCTTTTGGGGCCACATCGACGGTAAGGTCAAGCACCACTGGGCCAGCTGGGACACTATGGCCAAACCTACCGATGCAGGATGACTTGGCTTTTCTAGATTAGCTCACATCATCAATGCCTGTTCAATGAAGTTGTGGTGGAAGCTGTGCACGGACAACTCCATATGGATTAGGTTTATGAAGGCCAGATATTTCCAACATTCTCACCCCGTGATTGCCGTCCCCAACAATCGATCCTCTGCATCCTGGCATCGGATCCTCCATGGCCTCCACCTTGCTGAACTATTTATCATCGAGAACACCGACAACCTTCAGTGGTCAACCATACCCGATGGCTCCTTTACGATAGCCTCTGCCAAGTCGAAGGCGAGAGGCACCGAACCGCCTGCTTCGTTGATCGCTCCTTTTTGGCACTCCTGTATCCCCAACAAATAGTCGATCCTCATCTGAAGAGCATATCGTTGGATATTACCTATCGACGACTCCCTTATCTCCATCGGCTATAGCTTAGCATCTAAGTGTTATTGATGTACCTTACACCAATCAGAAGCAACAGAACACATCCTTCTCCATGGCAACATCGCTTACCAGTTATGGTCTAGTCTTTCTCAGCGATGTGGCAAGGCCCCACATACTGGGAGCTTTAACGATCTCTTCACCAACTGGGGATCCTCTCATGGGCATCAGATCGTCGCAGCCGCTGGCATTTGGGTACTGTGGAAGAACATAAACAAATACAGGTACGAATGTCACCAATTCAACCTTCAACAGCTTCTTCGGGAAGTCCTCCGGCGGTGTCTCCGCATCTGTAGTGGATGCTCCTATGCACCTGTATATTTTTGGCAGGCGTTGTTCTAGTCCGACTGTCACTTTTTGTTGTGGTCAGTCTTTTTTGGCTCTAGTTTTTTGGTTTCCTATCGCGCTTGGCACGCTTACTTGTATAGGCTTCGGCATTTTGTGCCTGATACATCAATAAAGTCCCTTGGTTATATATATATATATATATATATATATATATTGTGCTTCTCTTACGCTCTGCCCCTCCTCCCTTCTAGGCCTCCCTACCCTCATTTGCCTCTCCCCATTCTCCCTTCCTCATTACTGCTGTCTCCATCTCGACTGATGGGTGGATTATAATTGGTCTCCGTCAGAGAGGGAGGCCTCCTTCAAGAAAGAGGTTTGCTCATCTTAGACCAATGTTGAGGGGGGACGCTGGCACAAGATTCAAACCCCTTAGATTCAGTCTCAGCCACCCGCTTAGTCCTCCAGACTCCCACGGCTCTTTCTCCTCCATCGGGCAAATATGCAGCTAAGGTGTTTAATAGTTTTCCTAAGAGGATGGCACCTTGTTCCAGCCTTCAAGTTATGCTTTCTCTTCATGGGCAGACCAATGTAGACCAGGAATAAACATAAAGGCCACTGAAATGTATTATGTCAAGCCGAAGAGCATACTAGGGGGAAGGTGAACTGGATTGTGATGGACGACATCATGGAGGTGGAAGAATATTGGAAGAAACCTATGTCATGGAAGTTAGATCATATTTCGGTCAGCTTAAAGGGTTTGTTTTGCAAATGTGGAGGACGAAAGGAAATAGGAAAATTTTCTTTAGGGAAAATGGCTTCTACTTTATCAAATTCGGCATGGTGGAGGATAATCCAAAATGGGCAGGCATTGACGCTAGATTAGTAGTTATGAGATGTTGGGCGGGTAATCCAAAATGGGCCATGCACATTTGATGCTAGATTAGTAGTTATGAGATATTGGGACCCTTCTCCAATTTTGAGAAAGATTGCTTGGCTATTGTGCCAATCTGGATTAGGTTCTTATGGCTTTTTCCCCAACTATGGTGCACTAAGGCTATTATGAAGATAGCAAGTGGCGACGAAAAACCCTTATGCACGGATAAGGCTATTATTACTCCTCGTTCCTGGTATATGTATTTTTTCCCTACATTATTCATGTACATGATTATTATTTTTGTTTTATTTGCTTATGATCATCTGGCATAGCATTTAGACTTGACTTGGATTAGATATTGGATAAGGGTTAGGGTTTAGTGGAGCTACCAACCCCCATCACCTATATATATTCTCTTTTTCTCCCTCTCCTTATTCATTCTTCTTTATTTTTCTCAACCAACCTTAGGCAAGTACATCTTGCACTAATAGAGATACCACATTGCTTACTTTATTTCTTTGATTTGTTTCACATATTTTGGTTTATATTATGCACCTTTACATTCTCTATAAGTTTAGTATTTGGTATTTTTGGTTTTGATAAGTATTTTGGAGTAGATCTAAGTTTACAAAAATATAATTTTATGGATTTTTCTAGGAAATAATCTTGCAAAACTTGTTGTTTACGAGATCTAGTTGTTCCATGTTGTAGAGAATTTATTTTCATGCAGTTTTGGCTTTTGTTTTGTCAGATTTCGTGTCCTAGAGAGAAAGTTATGGCCATGGCAAGTTTCTTAGAAAATTCATGGTTGAACTTACTGTTTGGGACGACAAGTTCCCACTGTGCGTAGTTTTCCATTTCTCATTGTACGCCAGTTCTCATTGTGCATAGTTTCCCATTTCTTATTATACACCAGTTGTTACCGTGCGTTGTTTCCCATTCCCCAGTGTATGTCAATTCTTACTATGTGTAGTTTCCCATTTCTCATTGTACGCATTTTTTATTTTAGGTCAGTTCTCACTGTGCTTAATTTCCTATATCTCGTTGTACCCCAGTTCTCATTGTGCGTAGTTTCTGTTTCTCAATTGTACACTAATTTCTACTGTACGTTTGTTTCCTAATTGTATGCCAGTTTTTACTGTGCGTAATTTCTCATTTATACATAGTTTCCATTGTGCGCAACTTCTCATTTGTATGCCAAAATCCTTTCTTGCATGTATTTTTATGACAAGGCCCATTTGTGTGTATTTTTGCACATAATCTCTTTATATGCATATTTTACATATATGTCCCCTGTTTATATGCAAAATTATGTAGAGAACCCTATTGTGCGTAAAATTGCATAGAAGCCCATATTTTGTGCAGATTTGTGTAGAGATCATATTTTTGTGCGTAGAAAGACTATCCCTGATTGTTTGACCATGTTCCTAACATGACTACCTGAACCTATGCTGGTACTATTCTAAGTGTGTACTGAGGTATAATCTATATGAGTGTACTGAGGTACAACTTTCTGTGCTATTTGATCATGTATATTATATGTCAGTATATTCCTGATCCCAGCACAGGCATGCTAAATGGTCAGTAGCATTGACGTGGAAAGATAATTATTGATTAATGCATTACACTTTATATGAATCTAGATTTGGGACTCTACAAGCCGATGTGGATTCATGCATATGGTATACGTACTGAGGTATGACATATAGGAGGATGACCATGTGACCACGACATACAATTCTAAGACCAAGATAGGGCTAATTTAAGCAATTATAAATGGTAGACGCATTGTGAGGGAACGAAATCTCAAGATCATACATAACAAGCCATCTCCTAGACAATTATTATGGTGTGTCGGCTGGCCACCACGAATACTGTATATTCATCCGCACTAGTAGAGTACAGTATCTGATTATTATATGTCGAGCTAGTTCTTTCTATAGGAGAGCTGGAACCATTACTGTTTGTTTTAGCACAATGGCCTTGTAAGAGACCAGTACATTTTGTGTTTGCTTGTTTTATTTGTTCATTTAGCCTTGCTTAGCCTTGCTTGGATACAACACGATCTGAGGATTCCTATATATAAGCATTACTGCGATAACCCAAACAAACTGTAGAAAACCGTACGGTTAATTGGCCGCCTACAAATGTGATTTGTTTCTTCTATTAGTAGCTGAGGACATAGACTGTCGTGGTGTGTGGTCCAACTCATATCCTTGTTTAGTTGTTGGATTGGGCCATTGTGCTATGACAGGCTATGAACCAAAGTTACGACACAGAAGTCATTAACCTGGTCATGATCATATGACATATTTTATCACGATGTAATACGACATCTCTTGTCCTTATTTGTGATGTCATATTGCCTCAATGATGGGGTGTATGCCTATGATTATATTTTGACCTTATTATGTATATTTGGGTTTTATCTTATTTATTTGTGCTCATTTGTGGTACTTGCTATTCGGGGCCTGACCCTGATGGTTTTGTTTGGTGGAGCCTAAGGATCCAGCCTTCCACCCGAACCATGTTGCACACCAGGAGCATGGGCGTCGTGGTCTATGAGTGAGTTTCTTCTCCACCACTCTGATATTTTAAAATTTTGTACTTGGCATTTAGTCACTGGTATCTATTTAGTCGGTTGTTCTGGGTATTTAGTTCCCTTACATAATTGTAATTAAATCAGATTACAGTTGGCTATAGTCATGTACTATTGACTCTCTGTGCTAGCTGACACTCGTAAAGGTAGACTCATAAGTCATTTTAATGATGCTTTGGGGATGCCTTACTGCTTTGTCTTATATAATCACTAACTACTACTTCTTGCTTTGATTGATTGAGACATAGATGCTCTGTGAGACCATAGATGATTTGATTGTAGCATACACCCTTTGTCTCTAGACAACCGTAATTGCCGTAAGACATTTTTGTACCTCATACGGGGTAGTTGGCCATATTCGTTGACATGACAAGGTTTTAATAGTGGCCCATGCATTTCAGTTTTTTCTGACATACGGGATGTTATTATTACCCTAATGATTGTATTATATTTTTGAATATGGCTAATCAATTAAGTTTAACATAAAGATTTCACTAATATTCATGTAATCACTATCATATTGCTACTATTTAATTATATCGCTACTTAAACTTAGCTTTGTCCTATTATTCATTAAATTTATCATACTGTCTGGTTCGCGTAACATGTATTTACAGACAAGTAGTAAGCATGATCAAACCAAGACATATGCAATAAAGAATTAATGATGGGCCAAAGGCAACATTACACAAGAAGATTTCTAGTACTCGGGGGTTCGAGGGGTACCCCGGTATGGGAGTTCGGGGGCAAATCCCCCAAAAGGTATACATATTTCCAGATCTGTTTATCTTTAGATAACTGCTGTCAAGGAAAAAGGCGTCTTCAAGTCTACTCAAATGTCAAAGAGGAAAAAGACATTATCAAAGTGCTCGTGTCCTTATATTTTATTATATATTTTATCTTTCTTTTATAGGACGATATATGCATTGAGTCGTGCAGGCACTTTGTTGGCTTCCTATGCCCCACTACCAAAAATACTACCTATTTGTTCAGTCCACAAACCAAAAAGCCAGCCCATTCAAAAAAAGCACAAAAACCTACTCTGATTTTACTTTTACCAACCTGGTCACAGAGCAACCGAACTCGGACCCCCTGATCCAGTATCCCATTAGATCAGGTCGCCCTGTTTAACCGGCTCCAACGTTCTAATTTATGAACGTTAGGGAACCGAACTCTGCCCAAGTTCGGCCCTCAAGAATATTTTAAATAGAAGTGTTTGTCCCATTCATTCCAACTCACTCTTTTTTTCTTCTTCTATCTATTCAAGTGTTCTACCTGAGCTTTAACCTTTCTATCTACCAAGTTTACAACCCACAACAAACTATATGCTAGTGCAATCTCAATTTTAGAAGTCAAATTGAGTTGTAAAGCTTGAATTTCAAAGTACTCTACACTTGTTATTGTGAAGTCACGAGTTCTTCGTATAAAAGCAAGTGGTAGAAATCGTCTTGCCTTTCAGATAAAAGCACGAGGTTGTAAGAAGTTGGCGTGCCCTTCGGATTAAAGCACGTGGTGTAACTATTATTTCAAATGGTGGATTAAACATCGAGCTAGAGTACTCGAGACTGGACTAGTCCCCTCAGAGGGAAACCAATATAAACCTCGGTGTTTGTGTTTACTTTTCTGAACATATTTACTTTACGCATTTACTTATATATTGCCTGCTTCACATTAATTTGATTACTGCCATAATTAATTTTTAAGTGGTGTTTTTTATTCTACTGCACACACGCACTCTATTTACCCCCTCTAGTGGTGCTTAACATTTCTTAAATTATTATAGGTGTCTCAATCAAACACATATCCTCCTTGATCTCCTGATTCATCTTTTCTTTTCCATCTTGATTGTTAACTTGATTTTTTATCCTTGTTCCTTCTCATCCTGTCTTTTGATATATAGTATTTTTTTCTCTAGGGGTGCCTAGTTCTTAGAAGTTGGCGGGGATGACATGGAAGGAAATCCAATGGAGCAAGGTTCTACAGGGCGTCCGCAGAAGGTAATACCTTCTCCGGATCATATTCATATTGAGCCAATGACAAAACTAGCTGAGTCGTAGGTTCCTGAGTTTCCTACACCTCTAGTAATGCCGACAGTGCCAGCAACTCTCTACTCTGCATCCCCTTTGGAGATTATTCAAGGAATGCTAGCATTGCAGTAGCATTAGATGGCAGTCCAATAACATCATCAGATGTAGAACCAAGAACGAAATGTCCTATTGAACCAGGGTTTATAGACGGCCCTAAAGAGAAGCGAGAAGACTGATTCGAGTGCATCGATTCAATTTTATCGACTAACCCAAGGTGTTTCGATGGTACCAAGTAGGCTATCACAGCGGATGTGTGGCTACAGGATATCGATGCCATCTTGATGGCAATAAGGTTCCAACTGAGAAGCAGGTGGATCAGGTCTGGTTGCAGCTTCAGGACCTTGCCCGTGATTGGTGGGCTTTAGTGAAAGTTGGTTTGAGGTGTCATATTTCTTGGGATAGCTTCAGAACTAGGTTCAAGACCAAGTCCTTTGGCATCATGGTGTAGTTCGAGCTTCAACAGAGGTTCATCGGTCTCAAGCAGGCCGGTAGAATATTAGATGGTTATGTAGCAGAGTTCTTCAGGTTGAGTCAGTTTGATTCGACGATGGTGGCTACTGAGCCAGAGAGGACTATGAAGTTTCAGTAAGGACTTCACTTAGAGAATATACAGCTAGTAGAGGGGCATGACTACCAGACATTTGATGCAGAATTAACCGAGGCTCGCAGGCATAAGCTTATAATCCAATGGTTATCAGCAAGGATGAGAGGCCAAAAGAGGTCTCATGCACAGAGTGTAGGAGGAGGAGGAGCAGTACCCCGGACGTCAACACTAGTGTCTGGCATTCGTATTCATGATACAACACCGGTCACCAAAGTTGTGACTACACCAGTTCGGAGGCAGCACCCAAGGCACTAGCAGTACTAGGGGCACCAGTGAGTTGTACTTATTGCGATAAGGGAGGGCACACTCAGGCGGTGTGTCGAGCAACAAATGGGCAGTACTTGAAGTATGGAGGTTCAGACCACCACATAGCTATATGCCCACAAATATAGTGGCCAGCAAGGCCAGTTCAATAATTTTTGGCATCAGCTCTAAGGGTAGCGTCGTATCAAGGGCTAGTACTACTAGTGAGACAATTAGCCCAGCGTCCATTACCGACGCAGGCTCAGATGTACCGACAAGTGCAGTGTCAAGAGGTGCAACAAAGGCCACAACAACAGGGCTTCGGAGGACAGCATCAGCAGTAGAAACAAAATTAGTAGGGTCAGGGGCAGGCAGAGTTTGGAGTATTCAGGCAGATGGTGGCCGAGGGCGGTCATGTTGTGAGTGAGTTTTGAGTACTTTTTGTCATAATTCATTGAGTTCTATATTCGACGAGTGAAAGTGATTTTTTTTGCCTCACTTTTCTGCTTTCGTATCACGCGATACGTGATATTCATCACGTATGCTGACTACGAGGCTACGTCCCCTGCAGAGTCTTGTTCTTGATTAAGTCATTAGTACCGAGTTATCTCAAGCCTTGACCCATATCCACTTTAGGAGTCATCGTAGGACAGTGAGGACTGATTCCTACACAACTGAGTCAGAAGACATATTCATCCTTATGCCTTCGTTATTCGATTTATGTGCTTAGATAAGCACCCTTTAGTATGGAATAATATTCTCTTGTTGCCTAGTAGATTAATTTGATTGCATGCATAGTTAGGCTTGTAATTAGTATCTTGCTTGCCATGATTTCACTATCTTGTCTTAGCTGAAATTCTGAGGATGAAATTTTTCTAAGGAGGGTAGAGATGTTACTCTCCGTTTTCGGTATATGTATTTTTTCCCCTACATTATTCATGTACATGATTATTATTTTTGTTTTATTTGCTTATTATCATGTGGCTTGGCATTTAGACTTGACTTGTGTTAGACATTGGATTAGGGTTAGGATTTAGTGGAGCCACCAACCCCCATCCCATATATATATATATATATATATATATATATATATATATATATATTATATATATATTCTTCTTCTCTCTCTCCTCATTCATTTCTCTTTATTTTCCTCAACCAACCCTAGGCAAGTGCATCTTGTACTAATAGAGAGATCACATTGCTCACTTTATCTGTTTGATTTATTTCACATTTTTTTGGTTTATATTATGCACCTTTACATTCTCTATATGTTTAATACTTGTATTTTTGCTTTTGATGAGTATTTTGGAGTAGATCTAAGTTTACAAAAATAGAATTTTAAAGGTTTTTGTTGGAGATATATCAGAACTTGTTGTTTATGAAAACTAGTTGTTCCATGTTGTAGAGAATTTGATTTCATACAGTCTTTGCTTTTGTTTCGTCAGATTTCGTGTCCTAGAGAGAAAGTTATGGTCATGGTAAGTTTCTTAGAAAATTTATGGCTGAACTTACTGTTTGGGACGATGAGTTCTCAATATTCATAGTTTATCATTTCTTATTGTAAGTAAGTTCTCATTGTACATAGTTTTTTGTTTCTCATTGTACGCCAGTTGTTACTGTGCGTCGTTTTCCATTTCCTATTGTGCGTTAGTTCTCACTATGCGTAGTTTTTCATTTCTTATTGTACACCAATTGTCACTGTGTGTAGTTTTCCATTTTTTATTGTACGCCAGTTCTCACTGTGCATAGTTTTCTATTTCTTATTGTACGCCAGTTCTCATTGTGCTAGTTTACCATTTCTTATTGTACGTCAGTTCTTACTGTACGTAGTTTCTTTTTTTTCCAATTGTTTTCCAGTTCCCACTGTGCATTTGTTTTCAAATTGTATGCCAATTCCTATTGTGTGTTTGTTTTCCAATTGTACTCCAGTTCCCACTATGCGTAATTTCTTATTTATACAAAGTTTCCACTGTACGTAGTTTTTTATTTGTACGCCAGAATCCTTTCTTGCATGTATTTTCACGACAAGGTCCGTTTTGTGTGTATTTTTGCACTGAATCTCTTCATATGCATATTTTGCATATAGGTCCCCTGTTTGTGTGTAAAATTATGTGGAGACCCCAGTTGTGCGCAAAATTGCGTAGAAGACCCTATTTTGTGTAGATTTGCATAAATATCATATTTTTATGCATAGAAAGACTATCCTGGATTGTTTGACCATGTTCCGGACTCAATTACATGAACACGTGCTGGTACTATTCTAAGTGTATATTGAGGTATAATCCATATGAGTTATGGTGGCCCATGCAGGTCGTTTTTGCAAAAGATTGTGAACTTGTGGTAGTACTTAAGTTAGTCGTACTATTGCAAGCCTGTGACTAAAAAATTGCTCATTCATAATTATGATTGCTTTAGTTTTAGAGAATGATTAGGACTAGGAGTCCCTTATTTAATTTGGCCATTGGGTGGTTAAGGTTGCTAATTAGGCCATATGATTTTGTCAATGATTTCTTGAATTCTAAACCCTATTAGATATTTGATACGATGTTAGGATCAAAGGTGGGTAGATTATTCGCTTGGCAAGTTAGGCCTTCGTAGAATTCAATTCATAATTTTGATCATTAGTGCCATTTTATCTTCTGCCTTCTCTAAAACTCGTTTTATTTTCAAAACTATTTTGCGATCGTTTTATTTTTAATTTCTAAACTTGGTTCAATTATCTATATATTAATTCAAGTCATCTTCGTTCATTTTGCGATCATTTTGCTTTCAAAACTGATACTTTTATTCAAGGACAGATACTTACATGTTCTTATCATGATCAACTTGTTTGAATTTGTAGAAGTTCCTTTGAAATTCTTATGGATATAGTTGAAATAATTTTTGGTGACTTACAATGGTAAGGCAGATGCGCACTGTCCCCTTTTATTTGAATTATTGATACTGCGGGTTCATGACAGCCAGCAGCGCACTGCGTAGCATGACCCCTAAGTTGAAATAATTTCAAGTAAGCGTAGGTTGTCAAATGTTACTAAAGCTATATCCTAGTTGCATTATTTGATCCTTTGATTTATTATGTTAACATTAGATAGCATTGATAGTGTTCGATACAATATTATATTTGAGTTATAATATCAAGGGTTACTGTAGTCAGATGTACACTAGCGGGGCATAAATTTTTGGTAAAGTGACTTCATGTATACGTATGGTTTTTGAATATTATAGAGACTATATCCTTTCGACATATGACTATTGATTTATTTCTTATTCTTTTCCTTTATTTCTTGAACATTTTTATCCTATCCTTCTATTTTTGGAATGTCATTTGCCTCCTAGCAATCTTTAGAACCTATTTGATTTTCTTCTGCTAGATTCCTAATCTTATCTAGATGTTGATTCTTAATCGTATCCTCTGAAATTTCGAGGACAAAATTTTTCTAAGGTGGAAATATTTGTAAGCCCACTTCCCGATTTTTTTTAATTTTTATTTGATTATGATTAACTTTTATGGTCATTAGGAGTCGTACCTATGCTCATAAGGGAGCTATGTATCATATTGTGGTTAGATGGCCCTTAGATAGTTATATAAACACTTTTTAGCTACTTTATATTTAATATGAATTTTATATAATTTTTAGATATTTATTTCATTAAATTTTATATATTTTTAAGGCTTCTAATATTTATTATGAGGCCATTTGGGACTAATATGAGGTAAATTATTTTTATTTATCTTCTAGGAGGTTATATATATTTTCTGTAATTTTCTACAATATTTTAGGATTTCATTTGAGTTTATTTGGCCTTAGAATGATTTTTAAATAATTTTCTGTAATTAATATCCAGTCATACCCAGTCAGCGCTGGCCGGGCCCACCCATCAGCCGTTGCAGCGCCCAGTCAGTGGGTGCTGACTATACCCACCATATATATATATATATATATATATTCGCCGAACAGTAAACCCTAATTTAATTCTGGCTGATTTTGACGAAACTTGTTCCAAGCAGACTCCCGATTTCCCGAGGCGATTGCGGACAACTCCGACCTCCTTTTTGTGTGCCATTTTTTTCGTTGGATTCTTATTGAGGTATAATTTTCGAATATATAATTTATTTTTATTATCTCTGAACGTTAATTTATGTAAAATACGTAGAGTGTCGGTTGTCCGAAACTTGACACGTTTTGGTGTTTTCGAGATTTCGGGGGAACCACAAATCAAAATCACGAACCGTTTAAAGTTTCGGAAATCTAACACAAAGCTCTATGACATAAAATTTTCCCAAAAATTAATCCGTTCATCTAATATCTTAGTTATTCTGTTGAACTCAGATTTGATCGGTGAATCATTGTTTTGGTCACGATTAGCCATAACGGCGATATCTTTTGACCAAAATATGAATTTGTGGCACGGTTGATTCCAGCTCACTCGTGGCACTAAAATCTACTAAGATGTATTTTCAAAATCTAGAGTTCACGATGTTTGACTAGATAGTCAACGATACGTCTCGATTTGCGTGCTATTATTTCCAAAATTGAAAACATGACCATTTATGGCCAAACTTGTATGGTTAGATTATATTCAGATTATTGTTAGGTTAAATTAGGTTTTTAAGTAATTTATTTCAGAATTAACTATTATTAGATTAGTAACCCATTAGCTACTTATTCCATAAATTTATAACTAGAACCTTAGAATTGACTTGTGGTTTTCGTGCATGGTTCGTGGTACGATGTATGTTATAGGTTGACAGCTTCTAGATCGACAATTCCTTTATCCTCGACTTGTGACTATGGTTTGTGCAAGGATTCAGGCATGTACAATATTGTATTTATGTTTTGGTTCATTATAATACTTTCTCTATCATTTCCTTGTTTGATATCCCATTGAGATATTTCTTGATATTCCTTTGAGATACAATTGTGACACCATACTTATTGTATCCTTCTTATCATTGGTCATTATTGATTGTCAGAGAGTCGGGAGGGGAAATACTCGATAATTACATGAACAAACCTAAATATTTTGATTGCGGATAGCTAAGTCATACACCCCACGTATGAGTTAGCCGTACCCTATTATTATGGATAGCCATCATATGATGTGCCGTATAGCCTAGCCGTTCATGTATTAAAAAGTTATTTCACACACACACATAGTTCTTCCTATTTTTCCTTTATCTAGTTCATTATCTTTTTAGTTCACATCTTGTTAGTTCACATCTTGCTAATTTACATTTTGCCAGTTCGTATCTCGTTAGTTCATACCTTGCTAGTTTCATTCTGCCAGTTCATATCTTGCTAGTGCTAGTTCATATCATGTTAGTTCATCTCTTGCTAGTTCTTTATATTCTGTTTGCCATCATGGTTTTTCGTTGTTCTAACTTATTTTAGACTAACAACATTAATTGCAATATGGTTGTACTCTGCTCCTTTCCTAACTGGATCGTTGTTATAGGTGAGGATGACATGTCTACTTTTGCACTATGGATCAAACGAGGGGGAGATAGAGACTTGAAGGACAAACCATAGAAGACTAGTTAGATGTATGGTTGTTTTTTATAATTGTAAAAGCTTATATTCTTCTTCAAATGTAAAACTTCTAAATTTTGTAAAGTTGATTTAGTTGTTGTGAATAAGCAGTTAGTATTTATGAGCATTTTGTTTATTACGGTCTAGACAGCATACTACCACCGACACTACGGCGTAGGCTGGGCTTGGACACGTCTCATATCCAAAAAGTTGGTGCGGGTCATGACATGAGTTTACTGAGGTACGAATCTTCGTGCTATATGACCATGCCTGTTATATGTCAGTACATTTCTGATCCCAGCATAGTTATGGTAAATGGCTAATAGCATTGACGTGATATGATGATTGTTGCTTGATGTATTATACTAAGGATGAATGTAGATTTGGAACTCTATGAGCCAATGTGGATTCATGCTTAAGGTACATGTACTTAGATACGACATATAGGAGAATGACCATGTGACCACGACATGCAATTTCAAGACCAAGATAGGACTAATTTAAGCAACTATAAATGGTAGAAGCATTATGAGGGAATAAAATCTCGAGATCATGCATGACAAGCCACCACACAGACAATTATTATGGCATACTGGCAGGCCACCATGGATACTATATATTCATCCGTACTAGTGGAGTGCAGTATCTAATTATTATATGCCGAGCCAATTCTCCCTATAGGGGATCTGGAACTGTTACTGTTCATTTTAGCATTGTGGCCTTGCGAGGGAATGGTATATTTCATGCTTGCTTGTATTATTGGTTTAGCTAACCTTGCTTGGATACAGCATGATCTGAGGATTCTATATAAGTATTACTGGGATAACTCAGACAAACTATAGAAAGCCATAGGATTAATTGGTCGTTTGTAAACTGACTTGCTTTTGATCTGTTTCTTCTGTTTGTAGTCGAGGACATGGATTATCGTGGTGCGTGATCCAACCCATGTCTTTGTTTGGTTGTTGGATTGGGACACTGTGCTTCAATAGGCTATGAACCAAAGTTGCGACACAAAAGTCTATAACCTGGTAATGATCATAGGATGTATTTTATCATGACGTAATACGACATCTCTTGTCCTTGTTTGGTGTAGTGATGGCACATTGCCTCGATGATGTGGTATATGCCTATGGTTATGTTTCGACCTTATTATGTATAACTGGGTTTCATCTCATTTATTTGTTCTCCTTTGCGGAACTTGCTATTCGGGGCCTGACCTTGCTAGTTTTGTTTGGCTAGATTTCATAGCAGAGCCTAAGGATCCATCCTTCTATTCGAACCATGGTGCACACAAGGAGCATGGACGTCGGGGTCCATGAGTTGGTTTCTTCTCCACCATTCTGATATATTAAACTTTTGCACTTGGCGTTTAGCCACCGGCACCTGTTTAGTCGGTTGTTCTAGGTATTTAGTTTTCTTACATAATTGTAATTAAATCAGACTGCACTGGGCTATGGTTATGTACTATCGACTCTCTGTGCAAGCTGATACTCGTAAAGCTAGACTCATGAATCATTTTGATGAAGCGTCGATGATGCCTTACTGCTTTATTTTATATGATCATTAATTATTGCTTCTTGCTTTGATTAATTGAGACATAGATTCCCTGTGAGACCATAGGAGACGTGATTGTAACATGTATGTCACGACCCGCACCCGAGGTAAGGGCACGAGTGCGAAACAACATCCCAGCCTACGTCGTAGAAACGGCGTAGAACGCTGTCTAGGACTACTATCTATCCATAGTATAATATCAAACCCTGTCGAGAATGGTCAACTCCGAACGGAGGACAAGCAATGACAATATAATATACTCAATCACAAACTCTAAGAATGACGATAAATAATACTGAAAGATAAAAACAACAAGATTTATAAATATCATCCTGAAAATCCAATACAGAATAATACGAGTCCTAAATCTCTGAGTCAACAATCTCAAACAAACAACTAACAAATAATAACAAGCCAAAGTAATCTGGAGACAGAGTCCAGTACTATACTAGAAATAGCTAAACTATCCCAAGGCCTCATCTGTTAGAGCTAGCCCCTGCTGCACTAGGGTATCCAACTCTATACCAACCATGTCATCAGGACCGTAATAGGTAGGGCACCCCTCCTCATCATCTGTAATATTTTCAACAGGTCCAGTCAGGACGAAAACGAGTACAACATCTCAAATAACAGTTCTATTTATACAATATTGAAAATGTAGCAGTAGATAGAGAGAATATACTAGGTAAAGTAGTGCGTACATGCATCCTGGCAGAGTATATCAAAACTGTAATGAGATAAGGCAAGGGAACAATGTATAACATGTACGAAATCTGGAACTGCTATCTATGTGGGTTTAGCACTAGTTTCAACATGTGATCGTTAGAACTTTATACGATGTTTGGCCTGGCTAATTATACGTGAGGGTATGATTAACACTATACAGTGAGGATACAATGGTGATACAAATGGTGATACTATGGTGTATTGATCACATATCTACGCTAACACCCCCGTCCCTGACTAATATAGTGGATCCAATCATGACACGTCATGACACGTATTCTCTGAGGAGGTCGCGAGCCTACGCAGGAATCGTATCTATACAATGAACAATAAACAATGAAGACTTGCCCAGTGTATACCATATATGTAAGAGGAATAACATCTTATGACGGGATCCAGACAATACCAATCCGTGTGCACCATGTGTCAAGAGAATAAGGATATCTACACTAAATACTAGAAACAAAGACGATATCATAAAACAGAAATATTATCAGAGAATGTACTCGCCTGTCACCCTGTATGAATGATATGAATAGATGTCCGAACTGGTGTCACAGAGTCCTATTTAGAGTAAAACAGGTTATGATGTATTCAGAAATAAGGTAATTGAAGTGTAAGATGCAATCTATATGATTTCTGGGTAAATCTAGGTCAAAGTCAACTCTTGGTCAACTCTAGGTCAACTAGCTAGGTCAAACTAGGCAAACAAGTCAATCGGTCACTATGAGTCAAACTTGGTCAACTAATATCTATGGGTTGGTCAACCATCTAGTCCACTAGGTCAAACTAGGTCAAACAGTCCATATCGGTCATATCTAGGTTTTAGGGTACTACCTTGGTGTACCAAGGTATACAAACCTCATATTTGCCAATATCTTAGATATTCACCTTCCAAGCCTACCAATAGGCTCAAAAGCCAAATCCTATACAATATCTAATACTCAAGCCTTAGACACTATATAAAATATACATACTCAATTATATACCACCACCCTTACCCAATGTAAATCCTAACTCTAAACTTAATACCAACTCACCAACTATATATACTACCCTATATGTATACACAAGACTCAATACATATATATCACACTATATATATATATCACTTTAATATATGAAGTAAACCCTCTTAATCTAATCCATAATCTATAGGCTAAACCAACCCTCTAGTACTAACCCAAAACTTAAACCAACACTCACACTCACTTATCTCCCTAGCTAACACACTATTTCTAGCATGTATCTAAACTCCCAAGTTCCCCCTAAACTCTAACATACATTTAGGGATTAACCCTCTCAATTGCTAATTACCTAAACACTCACACCCAAAAACTTAAGCCACTCTCAATTGCTAATGCCTACTGCTACTGGAATTCTATATGCCAAGCCAGGCCTGGGCAGGGTACCACCCTGCTGTCCAAGGGGCAGCAGCTCCTAACCCTACTGCTGCTCCTTCAGTCTATTCTTCTTCTTCTTCTTGCACTCATTCTATCTTATTTCAACCATTCAATTCTTTTCTTAGTCTTCAGTCATTTACCCTCTTTAAATCATTCATCTATACTTTTCAAATTCACATATCCATTCACTCTCATAGACTAGTAACATACCTACAATTACCTATATATATACTCAGATTTGTGGGCTTACATATATATCTATAGGAATTATCTACTGAGGTAATGTTGACAGGAACTAGGCATTCATTGCAACTCATCCAACATCAACCCAAATAGGAATTTACCTACATGTATAAAATCCTAAAACCAAAACCAAACACAGTTTTTAACATTATGATACAAACCCAAAACTTCCATTTCCATTCTCAGGTTTTACATACCTCTGTTTTCAGTTTTCTAACTTAAAACCCAAACTCATTTCAAAACAATTATGTATACATACAGACATATAGATATACATCATACAGATATATATATATATACATTATACAGTCATATTTGCAATACCTAGGACACAGACCAAACCCAAAGAACTGACACAGACACCTATACATAACACTATAAATATACTCATATATACACTTAGATACATATAAATATATTTACATATATACATAAATACTTGGGGAATATTATGCCTACATGTGTGTCTATACCAGGGGAATGATTCGTGTCGAAATCGTGTCCAAAAACCGTGTCCATAGGTGTCAAAACTGTTGTGTCAAAACTGTGCAGTGCACAGCCTCGTGCACAGGTGTCGACCCAAGTATGTCACGACACAAACATCCATGTGTCACGTGCATATGTCAGAGGGTACGTGGGGTATAGGGGTATGTGTCTAGGTGCCTGAGTTGTGTTCAAGTTGTGTCGTGTCCGATTTTGGAACGCGTATCAGTGTTGATTTCCGTGCACGTGTGTGTGTGTGTGTGCGATCCGTGCACATCGAATATCTCCCAAAATACTCAATAATCTTTCCTGAAATTTTGTGTGCCTAATGACAGTCATTGCACCCTCATGTACACAAATTTTTGTGTCATAAGAGTCAGTGTCGTGTCCGCTAGGAGTGTCGAGCAGCAGGGCAGCCGTACGAGCCCCGTGCGATATCTCGTGCTGCGTGTCCGAGCCCAATAACCGTGTCAAAACTTACCTAAAATCAACTCAGTCGATTACAAATCAATTCCCCACCTATTAGGCTACCCAAATATAAATTTTTTTTTGAAATTGGTTATAATTTAATCCATTGAGACATTTCACCAAACACGTAATTAAAAACACCGATACGTGTCTGATACGGGTATCGAACGGACACGAAATCCTACCAAACTTGGGCTACACCTAGGGGAACCCTAAATGAATGCATCTATGAAGAAAAATCATGATTTTAATGGGTGTAGATAGGTTTACCTATTGAGAGTTGAAATCTTAATGTAAAGGGCCTAGTATTGTTGTCCTCCTCGATTTGCAACGGTTCAAATGTCCTCAAACCTCTCTAGCAAGCCTCCATAAGTCTCCTCTACTGTTGGGGATGATGATGCAATTGATTAGGATCAAATTGGACTTGATTTGGATATTTGGGGAAGGATTTTGGGGAGAAACAATTAGGGTTTCAAGAAATTGTAAAAAGAGGCAATTGTTTCTAAGTGTGACACTTATAGGAGGGGGGAAGGGTCATGTGTGGCTATTCATCTTAGGGAATTAGGGTTTGTTTAGATATAGGTGAGTGGCTAGGATCATTCCACCCAATTCTAGGCCTTCCTATTGGTTCTAAGCTTCTTTTTCACAAATATCCTAAGAATAAAATATCTCACCTAGAAATATCTAGATATTAATAATCATGTCATGACTAAGTTAACCTAATCAACCAAGGCTAATCTAGATTAGGCTAAGTTTCTAGGTTAAGGCCTAACTAAAGGATTAGCACAATATTTCATTTATACAATTTACAATTTCACAAACTTGTCAAAATGACCAAAATACCCTTAGGCTAAAAAGTCGTGATTAGTCATCCTAATCACATAACTAGGATCCCTTGGTCATGGTTAGTCTCTAGGCTTAGCCAACTCTAGGGTTACACCAGTCAATCATCAAAATCACAAGTCGTGGTTTTAAATAGTTTTAAATTAACTAAAAATCACCAAAAATTATAACATGGTTTAAATATCATTATTAAATGATTATAATTACAAAATTTCAAAATTACCCTTATTTTAGAAACTGGGTGCTACAAGTCTACCCACCTTAGAAAATTTTGTCCTCGAAATTAAAATGGTCGTACTCCTTCTAGGTCAAACACCCAACAATCAAAGCCTACTAAATTTTATCCTAAATTATATAACATGCAATCCAGGGAATCAAGACACATGCATGGTTTATCTCTACAGTATCATGCTATTGAGGTCTTCATTGGGGTTTTCTATTTAATCTAGCATGATCATCACATATGCAAACTAAAGGTACTAAGAAGGCAATCATCAATCAATGGACAGAAAGAAACAGGTAAAAAGGAAGTGCAAGGCCTAACCTCCTAGTCCAATGCCTGCAGGATCCTCAACTGTCATCGTATAAGCCCAGCCCTGGCGGGGTATATTTCCCTGCTGGTGTGGGGCATAATGCGATACCATAGGTGGCCTACCCTGTGCTTCCTGAGCTGCACGACGATGGTTCGAAGGACAATCCCTCACCTGATGCCCCTCGGTGCTACAGTATAGGCACACACCCAAACGTCTCCTGCAAACCTCCCAGAGATGTCCGGACCTCTTGCAGTAGTGGCAAGTGGGTGCCTGCTGCGTCGGTCCCTGCTGCTGCTGCCGGGGCACCTGCTGAACTGGTGCCCTAACAGGAGCAGGAATCTGCTGCGAGCGTTGCAAAATAGAATGATGCTGGAGTTGAGGACGCTTAGCAGCCCCCACGCTACTAGTAGTCCCCGAAAACATATCACGGTCCCTCTTGGGCTTCAGGCCCAACTCCCTCTCTACCTTGCGAGCCTCTGCAAAGATCTCGGTATAGGTCGCATAGAAGGAGGGAATGAGGATTTTGATATCCCATATCAATCCCTCTCTAAAGCGGCTCGCCCGGATCTCTGGATCACGCACCATATACTCTGCGTATCGGCTCAGTCTGCCGAACTCCGCAGCGTACTCCTCTACAGACAAACCACCCTGCTGGAGATGCTGAAACTGCCTCGCCAAGTCGATCTTGTCTGTAGGAGAAAAGAACTTCGCCTTGAAGAGGACCTTGAACTCGGCCCAGGTATGGCCCTCCCCTGCAAGGTCTGGCTCGTTCCTGAACCAGGTGCGAGCAATGTCTAACAACTGTAGCCCCACTGCCTCGACCTTCAGGTCGTCTCCTAGGCGAAAAGCCCTCATCTGACGCTCGATGTCCTCGAGCCAGTCATCGACATAGACCACACCCTCGGTCCCGCTAAAGTCACGGGGCCCGAACTTCTTGAAGTCCTGGATATCTCCGTACCTCGCACGCGTCCCATGATGCGGAGCCCTCTGCTCCACGGCTGCAAGGGCCAACTGATGGGCATCCTCCATGCCCTGATGCATCACGTCTGTCTGCCTTTGCTGAGCCTCGGTCTGGGCTCTCTGAGTCTCCAGCATCTGCAGGAGGAAAGTAAGCATTGTCCAATATCTGTAGGCAGATGAGGTAGAGGTGGAAGTATGTCTGCAACCAGCAGAGGAATCCGCTGTACAGCAGGAGGAATAGCGCCCGCATCAACCACTGGTTCTGCGGCCGGAAAAGTCGTAGCAACACTAGGGTCAGCCCTCGTAACTGGCGGAGGAGCGCCCCCAAGAGCTGCTACTGCCGACACCCCGACTGCAGCAGGAGTGCCCGAATCAGGTCCGCGAGTCATAGCAGACCTCTCCGCGTCCGCGGACTCAGGATGCTGGGACCTGGTCTGCACCATCCTGAAGACAGATCGAAAGAAAGAAGTCAATATGGTACAAGATAGATTATATCAAAGGAGGACAATTTAGAGTACAAGTAATCAGCATCAAGAAAGGACAGTTGTATAGAAGCAAATTGGAAGTTTCCTAATTGTGATTGAGTACCCTTAGCCTATAGCCTATATCTTCTAAAACAATAGCAAGCTCGTTACAGCACTCTGAGTCGAGCACCACTACGACATCGCACTAATTGCGACTTCTGACCTACATGGGCCACCACTAAAAATGTGTCACGACCCGCACTCGAGGTAAGGGCACGAGTGCGAAACAACGTCCCAACCTACGCCGTAGAAACGGCGTAGAACGCTGTCTAGGACTACTATCTATCCATAGTATAATATCAAACCCTGTCGAGAATGGTCAACTCCGAACGGAGGACAAGCAATGAAAATATAATATACTCAATCACAAACTCTAAGAATGATGATAAATAATACTTAAAGATAAAGACAACAAGATTTATAAATATCATCCTGAAAATCCAACACAGAATAATACGAGTCCTAAATCTCTGAGTCAACAATCTCAAACAAACAACTAACAAATAACAACAAGCCAAAGTAATCTGGAGACAGAGTCCAGTACTATACTAGAACCAGCTAAACTATCCCAAGGCCTCATCTGTTAGAGCTAGCCCCTGCTGCACTAGGGTATCCAACTCTATACCAACCACGTCATCAGGACCGTAATAGGTATGGCACCCCTCCTCATCATCAGTAATATTTTTAACAGGTCCAGTCAGGACGAGAACGAGTACAAAATCTCAAACAACAGTTCTATTTATACAATATTGAAAATATAGCAGTAGATAGAGAGAATATACTAGGTAAAGTAGAACGTACATGCATCCTGGCAGAGTATATCAAAACTGTAATGAGATAAGGCAAGGAAACAATGTATAATATGTACGAAATCTGGAACTGCTATCTATGTGAGTTTAGCACTAGTTTCAACATGTGATCGGCTTAGAACATGATACGATGTTTGGCCTGGCTAATCATACGTGAGGGTATGATTTACAGTATACAGTGAGGATACAATGGTGATACAAATGGTGATACTAGGGTGTATTGATCACATATCTACGCTAACACCCCTAACTCTGACTAATATATTGGATCCAATCATGACACGTCATGACACGTATTCTCTGAGGAGGTCGCGAGCCTACGCAGGAATCGTATCTATACAATGAACAATAAACAATGAAGACTTGCCCAGTGTATACCATATATGTAAGAGGAATAACATCTTATGACGGGATCCAGACAATACCAATCCGTGTGCACCATGTGTTAAGAGAATAAGGATATCTACACTAAATACTAGAAACAAAGACGATATCATAAAACAGAAATATTATCAGAGAATGTACTCGCCTTTCATCCTGTATGAATGATATGAATAGATGTCTGAACTGGTGTCACAGAGTCCTATTTAGAGTAAAACAGGTTATGATGTATTCAAAAATAAGGTAATTGAAGTGTAAGATGCAATCTATATGATTTCTGGATAAATCTAGGTCAAAGTCAACTCTTGGTCAAGTCTGGGTCAACTGGCTAGGTCAAACTAGGTAAACAAGTCAATTGGTCAACTATGAGTCAAACTTGGTCAACTAATATCTATGGGTTGGTCAACCATCTAGTCCACTAGGTCAAACTAGGTCAAACAGTCCATATCGGTCATATCTAGGTTTTAGGGTACTACCTTGGTGTACCAAGGTATACAAACCTCATATTTGCCAATATCTTAGATATTCACCGACCAAGCCTACCAATAGGCTCAAAAGCCAAATCCTATACAATATCTAATACTCAAGCCTTAGATACTATCTAAAATATAGATACTCAACTATATACAACCACCCTTACCCAATGTAAATCCTAACTCTAAACTTAACACCAACTCACCAACTATATATACTACCCTATATGTATACACAAGACTCAATATATATATATATATATATATATATATATATATATATATATATATATATATATATATATATATATATATCACTTTAATATATGAAGTAAACCCTCTTAATCTAATCCATAATCTATAGGCTAAACCTACCCTCTAGTGCTAACCCAAAACTTAAACCAACACTCACACTCACTTATCTCCCTAGCTAACACACTATTTCTAGCATGTTTCTAAACTCCCAAGTTCCCCCTAAACTCTAACATACATTTATGGATTAACCCTCTCAATTGCTAATTACCTAAACACTCACACCCAAAAACTTAAGCCACTCTCAATTGCTAATGCCTACTGCTACTGGAATTCCACATGCCAAGCCAGGCCTGGGCAGGGTACCACCCTACTGTCTAAAGGGCAGCAGCTCCTAACCCTACTGCTGCTCCTTCAGTCTATTCTTCTTCTTCTTGCACTCATTCTATCTCATTTCAACCATTCAATTCATTTCTTAGTCTTCAGTCATTTACCCTCTTTAAATCATTCATCTATGCTTTTCAAATTCACATATCCATTCACTCTCATAGACTACTAACATACCTACAGTTACCTATATATATACTCAGATTTGTGGGCTTAAATATATATCTATAGGAATTATCTACTGAGGTAATGTTGACAGGAACTAGGCATTCATTGCAACTCATCCTACATCAACCCAAATAGGAATTTACCTACATGTATAAAATCCTAAAACCAAAACCAAACTCAGTTTTTAACATTATGATACAAACCCAAAACTTCCATTTCCATTATCAGGTTTTACATACCTCTGTTTTCAGTTTTCTGACTTAAAACCCAAACTAATTTCAAAACAATTATGTATACATACAGACATATAGATATACATCATACAGACATATATATATACATTATACAGTCATATTTATAATACCTAGGACATAGACCAAACAAAAGAACTGACACCGACACCTATACATAACACTATAAATATACTCATATATACACTTAGATACATATAAATATATATGCATATATACATAAATACTTGGGGAATATTATGCCTACACGTGTGTCTATACCAGGGGAATGATTTGTGTCGAAATCGTGTCCAAAAACCGTGTCCATAGGTGTCAAAACTGTTGTGTCAAAACTGTGCAGTGCACAGCCTCGTGCACAGGTGTCGACCCAAGTATGACACGACATAGACATTCATGTGTCACGTGCACGTGTCAGAGGGTACGTGGGGTATAGGTGTATGTGTCTAAGTGCCTGAGTTGTGTCCAAGTTGTGTCGTGTCCAATTTTAGAACGCATATCAGTGTTGATTTCCGCGCGCGTGTGTGTGTGTGTGCGATCCGTGCACATCGAATATCTTCCAAAATACTCAATAATCTTTCCTGAAATTTTGTGTGCCTAATGACAGTCATTGCCCCCTCATATACACAAATTTTTGTGCTATAAGAGTCAGTGTCGTGTCCGCTAGGAGTGTCGAGCAGCAGGGCAGCCGCACGAGCCCCGTGCGGTGTCTCGTACTGCGTGTCCGAGCCCAATAACCGTGTCAGAACTTACCTAAAATCAACTCAGTCGATTACAAATCAATTCCCCACCTATTAGGCTACCCAAATATGAATTTTTTTTTAAAATTGGTTATAATTTAATCCATTAAGACATTTCACCAAATATGTAATTAAAAACACCGATACGTGACCGATACGGGTATCAAACGGACACAAAATCCTACCAAACTTGGGCTACACCTAGGGGAACCCTAAATGAATGCATCTATGAAGAAAAATCATGATTTTAATGAGTGTGGATAGGTTTACCTATTGAGAGTTGAATTCTCAATGTAAAGGGCCTAGTATTGTTGTCCTCCTTGATTTGCAACGGTTCAAATATCCTCAAACCTCTCTAGCAAGCCTCCATAAGTCTCCTCTACTGATGGGGATGATGATGCAATTGATTAGGATCAAATTGGACTTAATTTGGATATTTGGGGAAGGATTTTGGGGAGGAACAATTAGGGTTTCAAGAAATTATAAAAAGAGGCAATTGTTTCTAAGTGTGACACTTATAAGAGTGGGGAAAGGGTCATGTGTGGCTGTTCATCTAAGGGAATTAGGGTTTGTTTAGGTATAGGTGAGTGGCTAGGATCATTCCACCCAAATTCTAGGCCTTCCTATTGGTTCTAAACTTCTTTTTCACAAATATCCTAAGAATAAAATATCTCACCAAGAAACATCTAGATATTAATAATCATGTCATGACTAAGTTAACCTAATCAACCAAGGCTAATCTAGATTAGGCTAAGTTTCTAGGTTAAGGCCTAACTAAAGGATTAGCACAATATTTCATTTATACAATTTACAATTTCATAAACTTGTCAAAATGACCAAAATACCCTTAGGCTAAAAAAATCGTGATTAGTCATCCTAATCACATAACTAGGCTCCCTTGGTCATGGTTAGTCTCTAGGCTTAGCCAACTCTAGGGTTACACCAGTCAATCATCAAAATCACAAGTCGTGGTTTTAAATAGTTTTAAATTAACTAAAAATCCCCACAAATCATAACATGGTTTAAATATCATTATTAAATGATTATAATTGCAAAATTTCAAAATTACCCTCATTTTAGAAACTGGGTGCTACAATGTACCCCCTTGTCTCTAGACGATCGTAATCGCCATATGACGTCTTCATACCTCATGCACGATAACTGGCCATATCTGTCCCCGTATTTCAAGAATAGGCGTGACAGTTACAACAAGTAAGGAACGATTTTCATTTGCAAGTGTATTCGTTGAAATCAATGTGACAAACACTTTACTAGATAAATTAGAGATTAAGCTCCCATCAGGAGACATTATATTTCAGAAAGTTGAATATGAATGGGTCCCTCTTTGTTGTCATCCTGTCGTATCTTTGGGCACATAATCTCCTAATATCCGAACGGGGGATCACCTGCTGTGGTAAACCTATAGAAACTGCTCAGGGAGTCCCTACTAGAGTTACCAAGGTTCCCCTAAAGCTATGAGGAGGAGATTGCGATAGAATAGAGGAGCATGGACACAGATGAGCCTGCCGAACAAGAGGCTTCCCTATCGTCTATTTTGGGGAAGAGGATGGAAGCAAAAATAAGAAAGAAAGGAGTTCGGGGGCATACGTCGAAGTATAACAGACGATGGTCGTGTTTGGACAACACATTATTCAAGAGAAGGACAACACGAGCATGTTGTTTTTAGGGCTAAAGCAGTTAGCCAAGATGTTGATCGCAGCAGAGTTCGAAGGAAACTAGCCAGTGGAGGAGCGTTTTCCATCATACATACTGTGGAGCTCTCCTCTAAAACCCTAGACATAGAGCCGACCTACAAGGATGGTCCACTTACGAGTTAGAAAACCTTTGTCCTACCCTAATCCTATTTAGCTGGCTAAAGTAGAGGCTAAATTGGGAGGTATTAAAGCCTCCAATTCTAGACAGGACGTTCTCTCTCCTTTCCTTAGAGAGAGTACACATGTCAACAAAGGAATCCATTACCATAATTTATGACTACTTTCACATGGAATATGAGAGGGGAAAATTCGATATAGGTAGATGGAGGGATATAATATCGTATGGTAAGAAGTCCAAGTTTTCTATTAATATTTTGGAATCCAAAATTAGATAGGGGACCTTGATTACCAGGCGGGCACTGACGTACTGGTTATTTATCCATAATGATTGTGGTGAAATGGCTCAAATTTGGATTATATGGGATACCAAAATTTGGTAGGAAGATGTGATCCAGCACTAAGACTAACTCCTTACCATTAAGTTCTCGAACAAAGGGGGCTTCATATTATGGTAGGAGCAGTGTATGGGCATAACAACCGAATAAAGCGACTAGGACCTTGGAGAGATATTACTATGACTAGCATGCTTGTTGGGGACAGAGGGCTTTGATTATTATGGGAGATTTCAATGCTTCTTTTTATGCCAACGAAAAGAAAGGGGGTAGGCCGGTACAACAAGTGATCCTCACAGACTTTCAACAATGTCTCTTATCTCTGGGCTCAGGTGTATGTGTAATCACTACTTTTCTAGAATATGGATATTTTGGTAATTATGATTTTTGAATTTTTGATTATTTTATAATATTTTAATTGGTGCTTTTAGATTAGTATTTTGGTTTAGCCTTAGCTAACCATGATTAGAGACTAACCATGTCATTAGAGGCATAGTTATCATTTAAGATTAGAATTTAAGTTCTACTCTAGATTAGAAAACTTTTTAAGTCATTTTTAGGGTTTTGAGTTATTTGCTTTTTGGGTTTTTACGAAAAAGGCTTTTCATTAGCTTAAGTTGTAGTTGGGCCTTATGACTAAACCCTAGCCCTAATTCTAGCATGTGGCCGACCAGAACTACCCCTTCAATCTTATATAAACACATCATGTAGCCACCAAACCATTTTTTCAAAACCTTAATTTTCACCTTCTTCAAAGTAGCCTCCATTCTCCAATTATCGTCCAAATTAGACCAAACGAATTACGTTACGATTCTGGGGAGGAGGGAAAGTTGCTAAAGAATTGGAGGCATTTGACCATAGGATTTTGGGTGTTGAGGCGTTTTGGAGACTTTTGCATTGAGATTCTAACTCCCAATAGGTAAATGCTTCTAAACTCTTTTAAATTCTGATTTATCTTCATAGAATCATGCATCTAGGTACCCTGACCTGTAGATGTAGTTTGGTAAGATTTTGTGTCCGTTGATATATGTATTTGAGGTGTGTCAGTGTATTATAACATGTGTTCGATGAAATGTCTCTAAGAATTAAAAGTTGTTATTTTTTAAAACTTATTTTATATTATTGTAGCCCTATATGAGGGGATTCTAAAACATATTTTTTGTGTTTATTTTGGTACAGTTTTTGTGTCCAAATCGGACATGGGGACGTAGCACGAGGCCCTTACACTGTCCCGTGCTCTGTCCTGCATCTCGAGTGCCATAACTCGATGGACACGACTCCGTCTGGGATAAAAATTGGTGAAAGCATAGAGGAAATCTTTGCCCACATGCTCATAAAATTTTATGAGGTTTCGTTGAGTGTGCACGAAGTTATCGCACCCGCATGGATTTCGGGCTGCTGTGCACACGCAAGTTTTTGGCCCTAACACGGGTTTATAACTCGGACAGAAGGACACATAGACTCGAGGCAGTGTATCCAACACCTAGCTCTATACCTAGGCTACCCATGGATATGAGCACGTGAAACTTGACGTGTGTGTCGTGTCCTAGGTGGGCCGACACGCATGCACGAGGCCACGCGCACATGTGCGTGAAGCCCTCCCCGATACGTATGTAGACATGCGACACGGTGACTCGTGGACATGACTCTGGGTCCTAGACACGTACCCTTACACCCTAGCTACCGTCTGGCATGAGCACAAGGGATTTAGTTGGACACACGTGCCCGTAGGTTGGTCGACAGATGTGCACGAGCCTTGCACATACACAGTTTCTGACATGTGTTGACACCCTATTTTGATACGAGTTTGGACACTTCTTGGACACTATTTGGACACCCTCACAACACTCTAGTTCGCACACATGCTGACACATTCGTTTGTGCACACATACCCCTTTTTGTATATGGTTTGGGTTATGTTGGTTGATGTATCCGAGTTTGGGATTTCTTGATATATTTGAGTTTATATATATATATGTATATATTTGAGTTTTAGTTTAGATTTTAATATGGTGTAGGTTTGATTCTCAGTTTCTAAGGTTTAGCATGAGTTTGGTATTGTTAGTTCCAGAGTTTTGGTTGTTGTGCATGTGTTATTTGATATATCGGTTTAGTTGGGTTTTAATGAGATGTATATATAGATGATGATGAGTATGTTATAGGTTTATATATATGAATATGAGTTTGGTTCAGATTTGGAGATAAGGTGTCACGACCCGCACCCGCTTTTCGGATGTGAGCTTGTGAGCAAGCCAGCTACGCATCGAGCGGACTCCAGCCCGACTCGAGTACGTATAAGCTGTCAAGGTCATGGATAAAATTGTATCTCAATCTACATGAATCATATAAACAAGAATGAACAAGTATGGGTCATGGTCTGCAGCCCATTAGCATATTGTTCGATTAGTCTCCAAGAATGATATGAGTCTATAAATAAGCAGAGTATATCATGGTACAGAATATAAAGCACGAAAAGATAATAAAGAAATAACAAAAACATGTACCTGTATCATAGATCGTAATCCTCCACCATCCCGCTCTACTAACTAACTCCATGCAATCGCTAAACCTGAAGAGATCATCCGGTCCTCAGAGGACTAGCAAGATACATAAAACATGCCTATCTAACAGTTTAATCATGCAATAATATATACAGGGTGTAAACATGAACTAGACAGGAGACTGACAAGTGGCTACTGGCAGCTAACTATGAACTTGGATACGGGATCAAATATGCATAAATGAACTGCTGGTAGATCAATGGATACCAACCCTCGCCCCGATTGTGGACTCGCAGGTCGGTTTCAAGACAATCGCCCCGATTATGGACTCGCAGGTGCAAAGGACAACCCTCGCCCCGATTGTGGACTCGCAGGTTGTTTCAAGACAAATCACCCTCGCCCCGTATGTGGACTCGCATGTGCAAAGGCAACCCTCGCCCCGTGTGTGGACTCGCAGGTTGTGGGAAAAACAAGGAATAGCAGTTCACTCACATATACTTGCAGACACGACTCAGTCAAGACACGGGTGAAGATACGACACGACCCAATCACGATACACGAGAGAACCAATCCAATATGAACTAACAAGGCTAACCATGTATAAGGACTATAGCTATACTAGCATGTACGATATACAAATCACAAGTAATAACCAACTAGTAAAACTATATACTAATAGAAATATGTATGTAAATAAACTGTAGAGGGAGGCAAGGCAAGGTATACTTGCCTGGAGGTTGCACACAGATCCAACAAAATACAGTCAACTGCCAAGCCATGAAGTCCAAGTCCTCACAACTGTCTTCGAAAGCTGAAATAAACATCGCCAACAGTCTCAGAATAGTCAAATTAGCTAGGATTGTCTGTCCTTAAGTCCAATTCTGGATACAGGGGCAAAACAGTAATTTCGGGCAAAAACGGTGTCCGTCGTTGGACCCGCTTTGCACCGAAAAGTGTGCCAGAGTCAACGGTCTCTAAAGTCATCAAACTACATGTCTACGGATCCAGTTTTCTGATACGAACCCAACCGTATATCCAGATTTGGATTCCGGCGGGCCGTGCACAAAATCGCCCGTTGAGTGGGACCGTGGGGCCCGCAAAACGATGTTCCGATTCTACTGTCTCAGAATCGGACCAAACTTGGCATACAGGACCAAAAAAATGATACGGTCCTATTGGCGCAATTTTTGTCTCGATCTGACGAACGTGCATAAAGTAATGAGAAATTTGCAAAGTGCACGATACGGTAAATTTCGGCGGATATGCATCAAATTCGTCGCACACACGCGACCAATTTGAATTCCGTCAAAGCACACATGACCACGAAGCCGTTACGCACCTTTCGATGCTTTCAGTGAGCGACCACGTCGCCCAGAATGGTGGGACGCACGTCGTACCGGAGGATTTTTCTAGTTTTCTAATATTTTAAAAACGGGTTTTTGCTAAACTTTGGAATCAAATAACTTTGTCCCTACTTAATGAAATCAAGATCTATAAAAATGGATTTACTGACGTATACGTTGTAAATAAGGCTGTCCAAGTGGTTTTCCAAATTGATCATTGGTTCGACCGGGATCGACCTTCCAAAACAGTGCATTGGTTGGTGTTTACTGTCAACTTTGAGACAGATTTTCGTCAAGTTGACATCGATTTTTAACTCAATTTCGTTTTGGTTTAAACCAAAACTATCATATCGGAATAAAGGCGTATAGGTTAGGTTTTTACCTGTGAAATCGGTTCGGGAAATCGTCGAGCGATGCGACCGCAATCCTGCTGCGAAGTAGTGCTCGAGGCTGCCATGTTCCGCGTTTGCTCTGTTCTAGGTCCGCGCCCTGTGGCCGGCTCCGACGACCCGTGATGCCGTGCGCGGTGGTCCTGGGTGCGTGCAGGCGTCGGGGTGGTTTGCTCATGGCTGGGGTGGCGGCACGATGGTTGTTAGGGTTTTCGAAAACTCTCGATCTCGATATTTCGATCTCGTAATCAACTCTGTATGCGAATACAAAGTCGGGTTTTTACACTGTTGGGTCTTCAGTTCGGGTGGGGGCTTGAGAGTGAAGGGGCTGGCTGGGATCTTTAGGCTTGGGCCGGGCCTGGGCTCCTATATTTTTTCTTCTTCCTTTTTCCATTTCAATACATTTGCCACTAAAATATATATATATATATATATATATATATATATATATATATATATATATATTTTATATATATATATATATATATATATATATATATATATATATATATATATATATATATATATATATATATATACACATATACGTATACATTTTACTATATATATTTATGTACACACATACAGATACATATATGTTTTATATATATATACACATACATACATATACATATATATTTTATATATATACACATATATTTTTATATCCATATATACACACATACAGATACATATATGTTTTATATATATATACACATACATACATATACATATATATTTTATATATATACACATATATTTTTATATCCATATATATATATATATATATATATATAAATATATATATATATATATATATATATATATATGCATATATACACATATAATATTTATATATATATATGCACACAAAATATATAATAATAACAATATAATAATAAGAGTAATATCATAATAACAATAATGATAATAATAATAATAAGAATAATATAATAATAACAATAATGATAATAATAATAATAAGAATAATAATAACCAACTAAAATGTCCACTAAGAGTCCTTGTGAACATATCATACCCCACCTGGCCCTAGAATTTCGTACAGTTATTTGAAAACACCATTTAAATAAACTATTCAATATTTAGAAGGTATTTGTCAAGTCCCAGAAATAAATAAGAAAATATTTGTATACACATAAATTGTCTACATGGCCGTTCCGAGTTTTACTGCATGCCTACATGGGCTTGGGCTTGCTACGGGTCCTATCTGGACTAACTTGGTATAACCGATTTTCCTAAAGTCCAAATATTAATAAATAACTAAATAAACTATTTATACGGATTAACTCGCAACTTGGCATGGTTTTCTTAGTTAGGACACACCTATGGCTGGGTCTTTCCTGGCATGGCTAATACACTCGTCAAGGCACTCCACTGCACTATCCGTGCCATGATTCCTAGTCGTCTGGTACTTCAAAACTCCACCATGGCTAAAGGCATCTACCGTAATAATAACTAAATAATTAATTCTAAAAATCACAATTTAAATCAAATGATTAATAATAAAAAAATAATTCAAGATTTCCGGGAAGGGGAGCTACAAATCTACCCACCTTAAAAATAATTTCGTCCTCGAAATTCTAATTTCTAATTATTCCTAAAAATTCAAAAGGAAGTCTACTATTATCTAAATCTCTTTAAATTTAATTCCTCAAAATATTTTACAACTTTTCCTTAGCAATTTTGTAACTACGAAATCTCGAGGACTTCTACCCACCTTAGGTCACACTACTCCCTTGAAACACGGGTCACTAAAATCTTATGAACTTCTAACTAGTGGCTAATAATTCTACCAAAATATCTATGACATATGGTATCTACAATCTCTCATATCTACAAACAACCAGTTATTCAATAATCAAACAATATTATACTATAACTTAGGAATCTCTGATGAATCCTAGACAGCACGATCGTTCGTCACCTCGAAATAAAAAGGACGAGAATCAATGGTAAGGAGAGCAATAAAGTATAATCGAGAGCAAATGTAGAGTTTTCAAGGACGTGGAGAATTTCTAGAGGAATTTTCAAGGCAATGTGGATTGAGATTTCTAAGGTCTAGTCAAGGTCGCAGGCTCGTACCAGTACAGTTACGTAACCGGTACGATATGCTCTGACCTGCATGGGCCACCACAAAAACTTGTCACGACCCACACCCTCTTTTCGGACGCGAGCTCGTGAGAAAGCCAGCTACGCATCGAGCGGACTCCAGTCCGACTCGAGTACGTACAAGCTGTCAAGGTCATGGGTAAAACTGTATCTCAATCCACATGAATCATATAAATAAGAATGAACAAGTATGGGTCGTGGTCTGCAGCCCATTAGCATATTGTTCGATTAGACTCCAATAATGATATGAGTCTATAAATAAGCAGAGTATATCATGGTACAGAATATAAATCATAAAAAGATAATAAAGAAATAACACAAACAAGTACCTATATCATAGATCGTAATCCTCCACCATCCCGCTCTACTAACTAACTCCATGCAATCGCTAAACCTGAAGAGATCATCAGGTCCTCAGAGGACTAGCAAGATACATAAAACATGCCTATCTAACAGTTTAATCATGCAATAATATATACAGGGTGTAAACATGAACTAGACAGGAGACTGACAAGTAGCTACTGGCAGGTAACTATGAACTCGGATACGGGATCAAATATGCACAAATGAACTGTTGGTAGATCAATGGATACCAACCCTCGCCCCGATTATGGACTCGCAGGTCGGTTTCAAGACAAGTCACCCTCGCCCCGATTGTGGATTCGCAGGTACAAAGGATAACCCTCGCCCTGATTGTGGACTCGCAGGTTGTTCCAAGACAAATCACCCTCGTCCCGTATGTGGACTCGTAGGTGCAAAGGTAACCCTCGCCCCGTGTGTGGACTCACAGGTTATGGGAAAAACAAAGAATAGCAGTTCACTCACATATACTTGCAGACAAGACTCAGTCAAGACACAGGTGAAGACACGACACGATCCAATCACGATACACGAGAGAACCAATCTAATATGAACTAACAAGGCTAACCATGTATAAGGACTATAGCTATACTAGCATGTACGATATACAAATTACAAGTAATAATCAACTAGTAAAACTATATACTAATAGAAATATGCATGTAAATAAACTGTAGAGGGAGGCAAGGTATACTTGCCTAGAGGTTGCACACAGATCCAACAAAATACAGTCAACTGCTAAGCCATGAAGTCCAAGTCCTCACAACTGTCTCCGAAAGCTGAAATAAACATCGCCAACAGTCTCAGAATAGTCAAATTAGCTAGGATTGCCTGTCCTTAAGTCCAATTTTGGACACAGGGGCAAAACGGTAATTTTGGGCAAAAATGGTGTCCGCCGTTGGACCCGCTTTGCACCGAAAAGCGTGCCAGAGTCAACATCTCTAAAGTCATCAAACTACATGTCTACGGATCCAGTTTTCCGATACGAACCCAACCGTATGTCCAGAGTTGGATTCCGGCGGGCCGTGCACAAAATCGCCCGTTGAGTGGGACCGTAGGGCCCGCAAAACGACGTTCTGATTCCACTGTCTCAGAATCGGACAAAACTTGGCATGCAGGACCAGAAAAATGATACGGTCCTGTTGGCGCAAGTTTCGTCTCGATCTGACGAACGTGTACAAAGTAATTGAGAAATTTGCAAAGTGCACGATACGGTGAATTTCGGCGGATATGCATCAAATTCGTCGCGCACACGCGACCAATTTGAATTCCGTCAAAGCCTACACGACCACGAAGTCGTTATGAACCTTTCGATACTTTCGGTGGAAACCACGTCGCCCGGAATGGCGGGACGCACGTCGTACCGGAGGATTTTTCTAGTTTTCTAATATTTTAAAAACGGGTTTTTACTAAACTTTGGAATCAAATAACTTTGTCCCTACTTAATGAAATCAAGATATATAAAAATGGATTTACTGTCGTATATGTTGTAAATATGGCTGTCCTAGTGGTTTTCCAAATTGATCATTGGTTCGACCGGGATCGGCCTTCCAAAACAGTACATTGGTTGGTGTTTACTGTCAACTTTGAGACAGATTTTCGTCAAGTTGACATCGATTTTTAACTCGATTTCATTTTGGTTTAAACCAAAACTATCATATCAGAATAAAGGCGTATAGGTTAGGTTTTTACCTGAGAAATCGGTTCGGGAAATCGTCGAGCGATGCGACCGCAATCCTGCTGTGAAGTAGTGCTCGAGGCTGCCCTGTTCTGCGTTTGCTCTGTTCTAGGCCCGTGCCCTGTGGCCGGCTCCGTCGACCCGCGCCGCCACGTGTGGCGGTCCTGGGCGCGTTCGCTCATGGCTGGGGTGGCGGCACGATGGTTGTTAGGTTTTTCGAAAACTCTCGATCTCGATATTTCAATCTCGTAATCAACTCTGTATGCGAATACAAAGTCGGGTTTTTACACTGTTGGGTCTTCAGTTCGGGTGGGGGCTTGAGAGTGAAGGGGCTGGCTGGGATCTTTGGGCCTGGGCCGGCTGGGCCGGGCCTGGGCTCCTATATTTTTTTCTTTTTCCTTTTTCCATTTCATTACATTTGCCACTAAAATATATATATACATATTCATATATACATATATATATATATATATATATATATATATATATATATATATATATATATATATATATTTATACACACATATACGTATACATTTTACTATATATATTTATGTACACACATACAAATACATATATGTTTTATATATATATATACACATACATACATATACATTTATATATATACACATATATTTATATATCCATATATATAATCACTTACGTATATATATATATATATATATATATATATATATATATATATATATATATATATATATATATATATATATATATATATATATATTTTATATATATATATATATATATATATATATATATATATATATATATATATATATATATAAATATATAAATATATATATATATATATATATATATATATATATATATATATATATATATATATATGCACACAAAAAATATAATAATAACAATATAATAATAAGAATAATATAATAATAACAATAATGATAATAATAATAATAAGAATAATAATAACCAACTAAAATGTCCACTAAGAGTCCTTGGTGAACATATCATACCCCACCTGGCCCTAGAATTTCGTACAGTTATTTGAAAACACCATTTAAATAAACTATTAAATATTTAGAAGGTATTTGTCAAGTCCTAGAAATAAATAAGAAAATATTTGTACACACATAAATTGTCTACATGGCCGTTCCGAGTTTTACTGCATGCCTACATGGGCTTGGGCTTGCTACGGGTCCTATCTGGACTAACTTGGTGTAACCGAATTTCCTAAAGTCCAAATATTAATAAATAACTAATTAAACTATTTATAGGGATTAACTCGCAACTTGGCATGGTTTTCTTAGTTAGGACACACCTATGGCTGGGTCTTTCCTGGCATGGATAATATACTCGTCAAGGCACGCCACTGCACTATCCGTGCCATGATTCCTAGTCGTCTGGTACTTCAAAACTCCACCATGGCTAAAGGCATCTACCGTAATAATAACTAAATAATTAATTCTAAAAATCACAATTTAAATCAAATGAATAATACTAAAAAAAAAATTCAAGATTTCCGGGAAGGGGAGCTACATAAGGTGTGAGTTAGAGTTGAGTTTAGGTTAGAGATTTTGTTAGATTAGTTAGAAATGTGTGAGTACTATAACGTGTGTGTGTGTGTGTGTATTTGTTAAGTTTGGGTTAGTGAGGAGTGAGCATTAGGCATTAACAATAGTATTAGAAACAGCCATCATCATGCCTTGCCTTGTCTTGGCTTTGCAAGTAGCAGCAGCAGCAGCAACCAAGTAGCAGCTAGGCAGGGCATTAGATATAGGGTTAGCCTATATGGGTTTGTAGGTAGTAAGTTATGGGTTGGATATGGTATGTATGTATGTATAAATAGTTTACATATGGATATGGGCTATATTAGGTTATAATTGTATAAGTGGTTTGAGTATATATATATATATATATATATATATATATATATATATATATATATATATATATATATATATATATATATATATATATTGAGATACTTATATGGTATAGATATAGTATCCTATATGTGTGTGTATGTTTACATTGTGAATTTGTATATAGGATTTAAGTATAGAATAACTAAGTTATATTAGCCCATGGTTAGTGAGTTAGTTCAGAATTGACCTATAGGCCTTGTTAGGCAAGGTTTGACTAACTAGTTAACCAAGTTGACCAAAGTCAACTATGGGTCAAACTTGACCTAAAATTGACTCAAATTGACTTAAAATGATTTATTAACTTAAGTTTGACTAAACCCTGGACTAACTGACTAGTTGACTTTAGGTTTGACCTAGATTTGACTAGAATGGTTGACCAAAGTTGACCAAGAGTTGACTTTGACCTAGAATCATGTAGATTGTATTGTCATCTTCATTTATTATATATAAAATACATTGTAACATGTATTGCTATATTTAGAACATTGTAACTCCAGTTCGGACATCAGATATTCATCAATTTTTTAGGATATCAGGCGAGTACATTCTCTGATAGTTCTTTCATTTACTTGTTGATTACTTCAGTTCTAGTTAGTTCTATTTGATTCTCTGTTACAAACACGGATTGGTATTTTTGAATTCATGTATGCGATACACATACTTTACTTATCTAGACTCAATTACTAGAACCGCCACTCAAATCACTATAAGCGTCTCCATGTGCTGGCTGGACTCGTTTTCGATTTACGTGTCGGATTATGAATGCACTTGTATTTATCGGGCGAGAAAATACTTAAGTAGACATGTAAACATTCCTAAATACTCGAACAACCTCCCTGTGAACTATACTCGAACGATAGCCATCTCCACCTGATCAGTGCACGATGTGTCGTATTTATCGCTAGCCGTTTACATGTCGATCTCAGTATTTTAAAACACACTTGGAGTGTTGTCTAGAATTATCACTAGAACTATCATACCAGGATCATCACAACGATCAATACCGGTATCACCTTAGATGAACTATCCTACTAGAAACATTGATAGGGATCACACTCGACTCATGTTGTGCTAGACTCACATTGGGATCACACTTGTCTATATTATACTGTCTGGACTTATATTACCTTTATTCTAGTTCTGCTAGTTTTATTTACAGTATTTATTGCCATGATTTTTTGATTCGTTACATTACTCCTCTTATACTTTAACTGTAGCTCTATATCATCACCTGTATAAAACCTCCATGCTTCATCAATATAACTGTCTATAACTGTTTTATAGTCTTTGCCATTTACTTGGAATTTCTAGATGAGTTGTGCTCGTTCCAATCCCGACTGGAAATGTTATCAAAATATTACAGATGTCTGCCCTGAGGATTCATGCCCTACTTACTATGGATCCGAAGATGGATTAGCTACCTTTGGCCCCGACTCTCAGGAGTGATCGAAAGACTAGATTAGTAGACTTGTTTTAGATTTCATGTTTAGAACTTGACTTGTAATAAGTTGATATTGATTGTATTTGAGTTTATTGAGATATTAGTTTATATTTCGTTGTTGATTAGTCTTTTAGTTACAGACTTCTGTGTTGTCTTATCGTGCTTAGACTGTGATTGAGTTATACTATATCTTTACTTGTCCTACATTGGAGTTGAGACCCATGATAGGTATATTATATATTTGTGTGAGTTGTTAGATAGTGACATAGTACAGCATTCTACTACCGATTTTGTGGCGTAGCTGGGTGCTGTTACGCACTTGTACCCTTACACTGGGTACAGGTTATGACACATTTTTAGTGGTCGTCCATGCAGGTCGAAATTCACATTAGTACGATATCGTGGTAGTACGACGACTTAGTCTTACTGCTACGAGCATGCGAAAGGAATTAAGGAATAGGCTTTAGCTGAGAGGTACTCAATCACAGTTAGAAAAAATTCTTATCTAATTACTGCCATCTAAATCTTTACTGCTAACTGCATTCTTTTGCTATAACTGTCCTACTTTGATTATATCGCTTTCTTCTCAGAATTGATTTCCTTGTTTGATCTGTCTCCAGGATGGTGCAGACGTTCCGGCCCAGGGGATACCACCGAGAGGTCTGCCACTTCTCATCCGATTCAGCAGGACCCTTGGACCGCAGCTTCCCTTGTTCCTTCTCATGTTGGTGCATCTGTCACGTTTGGGGATGCACCTTTACCTGTTCGAAGGCCTACCCCAGTCATCCTAGGGGTATCCCAGCATCAGCCACCTTCGAGATCAGTGGATGTAGCTCAGCTTTTTAGCTTCTTCTAGCAGATAATGGAGGTCCAGCAGCATCAATCTGCTAATTTCAGGCAGGGCATAGACAATGCCCACCAGCTGGCAATGACTACAGTAGAGAAGGTGACCGTCCAGCCATATGGAGGGAAGATGCAGCAGTACCAGCCGTGGACCCTGGGCATTCAGGACTTCCAGAAGATGCAACCAAGAGATTTCAAGGGTACTAAGGGTATCTTATATACCGACGACTGGATTGAGCACATAGAGGAGATCTTTTACCTTGTACTGATACAGCTGGGATCCAGATAGAGGGAGCAGGCAGCCAGATTCATGACCTTGCCTGTATATGGTACCAGAATGACACCTGAGTTGGTACGAAAGGGCAGATTTGGGAGGCTTTTAAGAAGTTCTGCAAGGAAAAGTTCTTCCCTGATACAACATTTGGCGTATTGGAGACTCAGTTCGAGAATCTGATTCAGGAAAACCTGACTGTGGAGGAATATGCTAGGGAGTTCTGCCGTTTGGACAGATTTATAAAGGGCTTGAGTGAGACGGTGAAGGCGAGGAGGTTCTGGAAGGGCTTGATCAAGGATGTCAAGTCGCTGGCTAAGAGTGACAGAAATGCCATATTTGAATATATCTTGGCAGAAGCCATGACAGAAGAGGATGACTTGGAGCTCAAGTCCAAGATGGGCCGGGATGATTCAGGAGGGGCTAGTAGGAGTGGGAAGCACTCCTTTGTGCAGAAGGTACCACACCAGCCACAGCAGATGCAAGCACCAGCTAGAGTTCTGCAGGCACAGCATCAGCCTCGTGGACAGGACCACAGGATGCAGAGTTGTGCCTACTACAAGAAGCCGGGACACATTTGGGAGTCTTGTAGGAGAAGGCTGAAGGTTTGTCTGTTCTGTGGATCCGCTGCTCACCAGGTCAAGGATTTCCCTACCGTACCCCCATATGATGGAGCACCGAGTCAGAGAGAGGAAGCTAGGCCACCTGTGACACAGCACCATGCCCAGCACCGAAGGGATGGGGCTTTTGCGCTGACGGCCGAGGAGACCGATGCTGCAGGTGACGGGTTAGTAGGTCTGTCCTTCCTGCCCTTCTTTTCTATCTTGATGTGTGATTTTATTAGTACCTGTTATGATATTTTGTGCTGTACTAGATAGTGTAGTGACCCTGTTCGAGGCTGAAAAATCACGACCAGTAGGACCATGATTTGCATATTAATAGATAAAATTTTCTTGACCTTAATTATTGGAGGTTTGACTTAGAAGGAGTACGCCCATCTTAAATTTTGAGGACAATTTTTTTAAGGAGGGTAAATTTGTAACCACCACTTTTCTAGAATAGGAATATTTTGGTAATTGTGTGATTTTTGAATTTTTGATTATTTTATGATATTTTAGTTGGTGCTTTTGTGTTAGTAGTTTGGTTTAACCTTAGCAAACCATGATTAGAGACTAACCATGTCGTTAGAGGCATAGTTATCATTATATATTAGAATTTAAGTTCTATTCTAAATTAGGAAACTTTTTAAGTCATTTCTAGGGTTTTGAGTTATTTGCTTTTTGGGCTTTTGCTAAAAAGGCTTTTTATTAACTTAAGTTGTAGTTGGGCCTTATGACTAAACCCTAACCCTAATTTCAGCATGTGG